>RJWT010038819.1:0-12818 GCA_004365215.1 Cuniculus paca | reverse complement strand
ACTGATTCCATCTACCCTCATGTATAACATCTAGGTATCTATGCAGAATCCTGGAGCTCATCATGTCAAACATATATTCACAATCCACTTCATTCTTTCACTGCCTTGACTGATTTGTATAGCCTCCATTAATATCTAAATCTGATTATAATTGTCTAGAAATTTGCTTTCTTTAAATACATTCCATGCTTTCTGAATTGCTATTAAAGAAATTTATATGTTCATTGATTGCAAGACATCAACATTTATGTTTTTCAGCCTTAATGAGGTTTATAATTCTTTTCATCATTCTTACTGGCTTTTAACCCATTCTCAGGAACAGTCGAAAATAATCTATGCCTTTCTCAAGTCTCTGATTCCTTCACACTGGTAAACTAGTTTTAATGTATCCTAGAATTGTATGTCCTATAAGAACATCCTCAATATCTACTCTTTAAAGCACAACATTCTTTCAAAGATACTTTTTTTTCTTTCCTTTCTGTGTGTCAGTTAGTTTTTTGACTGGAGTGACACAAATAGACTCTTCCACAGAAAATGGAATTCATCAGAGGGATATATATAGATTTCAGTATCAAGAAACCAGGAGATGCAGACTTGAAATGCTAAGAAAAATAAGGAAACCTCAGTGGGAATAAGAAAATAGTTTATTTAGTAGCAAAAGGAACTTTGTGTTCCATGCCTCACTTCTTTGATGAGTCCATCTATTTTCAGTCTTTTGTCACTCTGCCCACATTTTAATTTCAAAGCGGAGCGCACGCAGTGACTTAACTTGGGTTCTAGAAATTGCGTCTTGGCTAAGTATAAGACCTCCAGTTACTGACCCATCAGACTGTAGCCAACGGAGAAACAATACCTCCCTGGAATTACCAGAGAGGTAATTAGAATGCCATAAAGAAGGGAAAATGAATACTTTGCTAATGAAATACAAAATTCTAGCATACATCGTATCTCTGAGAAAGAATTAGTTCTACTCTTTCCTAATTTGAGATTCCACACAACATTCACGTTCTCTTTCTTTCTCTCTCTCCCTCCTCCACCTCATTTTCCCTTCCCTGTTGAAAATCATCACATATTTTTGATCTCTAACTTACAAATATCAGAGTCGTTTGTCTCTTTTCTTTGTGCATTTACCAGAGGTCTATCTACTTAATTTCAGTTTTTTGGTTTTAAGTGAGAACTATCTGCCGAATTAGGCTCTTCTCTCTTTGCTCCAATTCTAAGCTATCCTGGAATATTTCAATAAAAACCAACATAATTTTTGTTTCTCCATTTTTTATGTTGTTTCAGATTGTTTTCAATAAATACCTTAACATATCTAAAGAAATGGAAATCCTGTAAAGTAAGCTGTCATACATCCCATATTGGAATGAAACCAGAAACTGACAGCAGAAACATACTTAGAATACAGTAACTTTTTTCCCTTTTGTCTTATTATCTTTCATTTTATACTTTATGTATTAAATTTTTCATATAAGAAAAGGCATGCACTGTTTAAGCTTGTGTGTCTGATTTACTTCACTTAACATTATGGTCTCAAGGTGCATTCATTTTCCTACAGATATTTCAAGAATTATATTTAGGTTGTTAAAATATCCAAGACATACATAATAATCTTACAAATTGTTTTCTGTGGGGTATTTTTTTGCTTAAAAAAGAATTTCTTTGACTTTGTAGCAGTTCCCCAATAATATAAAGTCCAATGTTTTTAGGCCCTACCTAATCTGGTCTCAAATTAACCTTTCCATAATTAATATTTTCATGGTTTTAACTTCCTTCTGGAAACATATAATCCATGTGTATGGATTTTACAGCAGGTTGTCCAAATTTTCAATCCTATTGGATAGTAAACAGGGGAGTTAGAGGGGAATGGCCCCACCCTCAGACCCCAAGTGGCCATATGTATTTTAATCCAAACATACAATCTGTTTCTATTTCATAAAGGTTGGTTCAAATAAATCAAGTTAACATCAGTTGATCTATTGCATATGCAATAGGCCAGTTTATTTAGGAGTAGCACTGGGATCACAGAAAAATCTCTGCCTGTTGTAGTATGAGGGCTTAAATATTGGAACTATCACAGCTCTTTCGCTCCTATGAGGGAATTCAGGCTAAGGACAAAGCTAATCCAGAAATGAGGTATCATAAAGCAAGAAGACAAGAGCCATTAGATGATGCCAACCATGAAGCCCACCTGGCTTCACAATTGCTAGTTCCATGAATAAATGCATTTTATCGCTAAGTCATTTGCAATCAGTTTTTCTGCTACCAGTTTGTTGAAAGCATTTGGATGCACTACTTTTATGAGTAAGATGTCCCCCTCATTCCTTTATACACTTGGAAAATATCTGCTTTCTTTTAAAATTATACTACATCCACCATGAAGCCTTCCTCATCTGATGGACATGAATTATTTAAGCTTTTGTTTTCTTATGGCATCTTAGGGTTACTTTATGATGATTAATCTTAGGTTCAACTTGACTGTGCTAAGGGATGCCCAGATATATGGTAAAATATTATTCCTGGGTGTCTGTGTGGGTGTGTTCAGAAGAGATTAGCATTCGAATTGGTGGACTGAGTAAAGAAGATATATCCTCACCTACAAGAGAGATCATTACTCTATTTTGTCTGGAGGCTGACTAGAACAAAAAGGCAGAAGAGCAAACTCACTATTCTGGTGGGGACATCCATCATTTCCTGCCTTCAGGTATGGGTGCTTTTTGGTCTTTATTGTCATAAAGTCAGTTCCTATAATCTCTCTGTGTTTCTACCTCTCATTCCTTCTCTGCCTCCACATAAACACACATTCTCTCTCTCTCTCTCTCTCTCTCTCTCTCTCTCTCTCTCTCTCTCTCTCTCTCCCTCCCTCCCTCCCTCTCTCTCCCTCCTGTTTCTCTGGAGAATTCTTATACTTCCAGTAATTATAAATTCATTCAATATAAAATTATTGAACATTTTAATATACCAGATTATCTTATAGGGGAACATACAGAAATAAGCAAATTGACGTAATTCCCACTCATTATAGAGGTAATATTCCAGGGAGCAACACAGAAAGTTAATACCAACCAAAAAAAGAAAGCATAATGTGTGTAGTGAGGCATATAAAGTGTTTTGGAGATAAATAAATCTCTGAAAAAAAGAAGATAGTGCTAGGGAGAGGCTGCAAATACAGAGTGTGCTGGTCAGTGAAGGTTTCACTAGGAAGATGGAATTTGAGCAAAGATTTAAAAGATGCATGCAAGTTGGTGGGTATATGAGGAGAGTGAGGTAGGAGAGTATTTTCACATTCAGTATCAGTATGTCGCTGAAGAGCACATGAGGAAGGGAATGAAAGTGGACATAAGTAGTAGGAAAGTGGAGCAAATTAAAAAACAGAGATCAGGTTGCAGGACCTTGTAGGCCATGGATTCTGAAGAGTTTGAGCAAAGAACTGGTAAGTCTTGACTTTTGTTTCAAAAGCCTTTCTTTGGTTGCTGGGTTGAGAATAGACTTTGGGAGGCTATTTCTCACAATTTATTATTGGTACTCATGTATCTCTGTCATCTCTCCCCTTTTCAGTGGAAAAACTGAATTTTGCTTACCTTAGTATGCTTATGGCTTGCTAGTATGTGACAAACTTAGCACATTATCACATATTTGTTTAGCTCCATTTCTTTACCAGACGTAAGAGACATGAACATATTGAAGTAACATGAAAAGATATGTTATGCTTCATTTAATAGAAAGGAAATAATAAACTGATGAAGGCAGTAAAATGTAAGAAGGGAAAAAGAGAAGAAAGTTAAATAAACACGCATATAGATAAAGAATATAGTTTTAAAATAAAGAGTAAATAAAAACGTTCTTAGATTTCCAAAAGAATTACAACCTAGGGGATATAGCTCAGCGGCACTGTGCCTACCTGGCAAGTGTGAGGACCTGAGATTGAGTCCAGACATGCACTCCCCAAAAAATAAATTATGATCTAAAAGATTGCAGAATTCTACCACAAATGCATCAATCAAACATCTTTAACAACAACAGCCATACTATAATGTAGTCGTTTCCTTTTAAAATTAAATGTTGCTAAAACACAGGAAGTTAGCTGTACATCAAGAGGCAGTGTTGAAGTGCAGCATAGTTGAATCATCAGGTAAGTATCCCACAGTTAAATAAACTTGTATCCTGAATCCAAATCAAATTATGTGCTTGAGGCATGTATGTTATTTCCAAGTACAAAACTGCAACTTCATTGAATTTTCAGACAATTCATAGGTTTCACTGAACTTATTCTTTTGTACCAATTGTCTGGTGTTTGAAAAGCTGTATTCATAAGTTCAGTTAGAAAATATTTATAAACCCTATGGTGCCAGGCACTGGCAAAAGTCCTCCCCTGGACATGTACTGAGGGAAAAAAGCCACACAACTGCTCCCCTCCCACATAATCTCTATGGTTCATTGGAATTGGTTGACCTTCCTGGGAACTCTTTACTGTGGTTTGTATGGGTGCCAAAAACCCAGGAAAGCTTGCTGGGTTGTTCTCATTCAAATACTGAGCTTGCTGGGTCCTTATTCAGGCATCTTTAGACACACTTCCTTCTTGCTCAGCAAAACTGCTAATTGGCACAGGAAACATCCCCGCTTTGTGCATTTATAGAAGCTGGAAACATTCCTACCTGACTATGCTGACAGAATTATATTTTCTATGGTATGCATGCCCCAGACCTTTCAATGACAACTTTGGGCAAAAAATAACCCACATATATAGTTACTCTTAACTTCATGATGCAGGATAAGTGATTTCAAGCGAGAATCTTGACATTGAAGTTTTAAAATCGGCTCTTGGTATACAGCCATGTAAATTTGATAAAAGCTGCACATAATACTTTTCTGTTCCTGTGCTCTTTTACCTTACTTAGTGCATTTGCATTATTATATGTTTAATCTACTTGCTACTAGTTACAAATAAGAAGGGCTGTTATGGTTGGTTCCCAAGGAATATTTTTCCATCAACTCAAGGAAGAATGTTGCATTACCAAGAACAAAGAAAATTGCCCTTGTATTTGTTTTTGGCTGAGAGCCCAAGTCTCACATATATCTGAGGCTTGGGAGAAAACTGTAATCTCTCCTTACTGCTTCTCATGAGCTGGTGCAGTGACAGACAAAAAGGAAGTGTAGTTACTTATGAAAGCATTTACTTCGGGAGATGAAATTATTGAAAATTTTTAAAACCAACAGTTAGTTTCTGATTACTTATGCTTATCCTTTCACAAAAGCTACCTTCAATTATTTGCATATTATATATGTGTGTGTGCTTTCTTTGAATTTTTGTAGATATTAAAGGTTTGCTTGAGTTTTTAGAGGCCATCCTTACACCACACTAATGTTTTTTAATATGTGATAATTTATACTGTTCAAATATATTAGTATGAGCAAAGTACATCATCCAGGAATATTTAAAAACAGAGATTATTAATATTGCACTGTGTATTTCTAATTGTATATTGTAATATTTCACTGAGAACAATATAGCAATTTTTGTCGTTGTTCTGTGTCAAAATGATCATGATAACATAGTAACTAATCAGGTAAGTGCGGGAGACTCCATTTGCTGTCTGCTCTACTTCTCAGTTACAAGAAGTCCATTCATGTTGCCGTTTCCAGGAAGTTATTTGATTCACTGAATTTCTGTGTGCTCACAATATGGCCGGCACTGTGATAAATACTTGAATGGATAAAAAAGAAGTCTCCTGGAGGACTTTTGTTTGGTTCCCGATTGAATTGTGATTTCTAATTCTTGCCAAGTTGTTTCTTGGAATTAACTTTTTAAGCATAACTTTTAAGAGGCAATATTTCATACCCTCCCCCCAGTTTAGAGATTCATTTGTTTGTGAGGCTAAACTAAAGGCAATTTCAGGACCATAATGAGTAAAATAAGATGGTTCTTGAGTAGAAATAAAATGACAGATGAAATGGAGTTTGTAGTTCCACAAATAAATCCAGAATAATTTCAAATCAGTAGGAAGAGATCAATTATTTAATAAGCACTGGTGAGACAGCTGGCCAGTTATTTTGATAAAGATCAAGCTAACTCTTTATCTTAGAGGCTTGATAAATTCCTGGTAAAGTAATGTTTTAAAATAAAACCATTAGCAACAGCAATAATAGTAAAAGGAACTACAAAAATTAAAAAAAAGTTTGGGAACTGTTTTTTTTTTACTATCATGAAATAGTTAAGGTCTATTTAAATATAAAGTATAAGATACAGCTTTTTTTTAAAAGATATAGCCTTTTACACAGAAAAAGCAATGGTAGCGTTGACTACATAAATTTTTAGAGATAAATATGTAAAAGTGTACAAAATACAGCATCAAAATTACTACATAGCAAAAATTACCATAAAATTAAAAAAGAAAGAAACTGGAAAAATTATTTGCCAAACAAATAATAAGCAAAAGACAAACTCCTTATATAAACAAAAATTACAAACCAATAAAATGACAAAAATCTGTAAGAAAAATTCTCAAAAAAGTGAAATCACAGAAAAAAACCGATAAATTCCTAATAACCATTTGTTTCACAAATATTTGCTGAAAATCTATAAATTTCACTTCTCTTCAAGGTGCTTGTGATCTATCAAAGAATAAGACAGAAACTCCTGTGATTAAATACATTCTCTTACAAGGGATAGTGACAGGAAGAACTCTTAATAATATATCTACTAAGTAAACCGTTACAGAATATATTGAGCCACAATTCCCAAACTATGTGCCAACTCACCCTAGAGTACTGTAGCAAAATTGCTTGGATACTGTAGGTTATTTAAAATTTCAACAATCTGAATGTTGGTGTGCCCCCAAAATTTGTGTGCTGGAAGCTAGTTCTCATTATAATAGGATTAAGAAGAGGTAATGATTAAGTCATGAGAGCCCCACGTTCACAAATGAGGTTGGTGCCCTTCAAAAAGAAAGTAAAGTAAGTGTGTTGCCCTTTTTACCCCTTCTTCCATGCTAAGACACAGCAAAAAGTCACCATTTATGAGGAAGGAACTTTCACCAAATACCAGATCTGTTCGTGACTTGATCTGGAACATCCCCCCCTGAAGAACTGTGGGTGACAAATTTCTGTTGTTGACAAATTATAGTCTAAAGTATTTTGTTATAGCAGCAGAAACAGACTAAGGTACAGCAACAGCTCTCATACAATGCACAAATTCCTGGCTTAGGTAGATCAGTGCTAAATCATGCTAAATTTTTCTCAGTGGGCATGCATCATTTCAAAATCAACTTTTGCGAGCTTCTGACAATAAGCAACTAAAGCACCAAAAATCAGTGTATATCAGGAAATGAGGATGGTATAATCTATTATGATTCTAAGCCTTAGCAAACTATTCAGAGTACAACAGGCATATGCGTCCTATTAGTAAGTAATGGTAACTAAGAATGAAATACTAATTTTTTTTAAACTATGTGTCTTATTGTTTCAAGTGGCTATCAAATCATTAAGATGTAAACACTTAATAAGTTATTTAGATCTAATTATTTATTAAGTGCAGTAGGTAGGTATTTCTTTTGGCCTGAGGTACTGTGTAAAAATTATTGAGAGACTAAGGGCATCATAAATATGTACAGTTTGGGGACCTCTGTGTGGGAAGGTGATATTTGCTATAATGAAAAAATAAAGTAGAACACACTAATCGATCTGGTAAGGCTGGGGTAACAAAGAGCACACTGCTAGGTTAAATACCGCGTGTAAATTGGGTTTCTTTGCTGGGAAGGTGACTTTAAGCAAAGTTTTGGAGAGGTGGAGGAGTGAGTCATGTAGATACCTGAAGGGAGCCTGTTCCAAGCAGAGAGCTCAGCCAGTGCAAACGTCTCAAGGTGGGAGTGAGCTCAGAGCAAGGTGCGAGGCCAGTGTAGTTGGAGCAGAGTGAGCCAAAGGGAAAGTGAAAGGAGTGAGGTCAAGCGGGGGTCAGAGGCGAGTACTCAGGCCATTGAAGAACCTTGGCTTTGGCTCCATAATAGAGTTATTGTACTGCCAATAAAACTTTTTAATATACGTACACTCCAAAATGAATGAATAGTTTATTAAAAAACTCCACATTTGAGTCTTTTGATATTTCAACAAACTCCACAGGCCTATTTAAAACTACACATTTTATTTGGACATTCTATAGTACATGTTTCAAAATTCACGTATTGTTTACATCATTAATGTATTGGTCTTAGAATACCTAGGTTTCTATCTTTGAAGGTATTCATTTAATGGCATCACCGCTTAAGATGCAAAGTGTTCCTTCAGGGCATTACAGGCTACAAGCGAATATGCTTCCGTCATGACTGCACTGTGCCCTACGAAAGAAATCCTTCCTATAGCTAGCATCACTGGGCCCAGTCTCAAACTAGAAAACAATCGTGCGTAAACAGTACCTGAGGATAATTTTATTTTACAGTAGTTTTCACCATCAAACATCTAAAAAATCCTGGCAAGTGAGTTATTATTTTTGTTTTGTTTTGTTTTGGTACCTGGAATCGAACTCAGGACCTTGCTCTTGCCAGGCAGGCGCTGTGAGTCATTTTTAAACAGAAGCTCTTAAATTTACGTTATTTTCTTAAAACTTTAAGAAGAAATACTATGCTAATATGTTTTAAATGTTATATGACAAATATTTTATATTATATGAATATTCTGGGTTTTTTTGAGATACTAGTGATTAACCCAGAACCTTGCATGAAGCCACATCATTATTCTTTTTTTTTTTTTGTATTTTGTGACAAGATCTCACTAAATTATACAAATTGGCCTCAAACATGTGCTCTTCCTTCTCAGCCTCATGAGTAGCTGGGATTATAGATCTGCATTATTGCATCTGGGCTCTATATGAATATTCTTACCCATATATATGATTTTCTTTTACCCGAGATTAAAATCCTATAGGTTGTTCTTGGCCTCACATTGACATGATACTTTAGTTAACTTCTGAATGAGAATGAAATAAGTACTACAATCACTGTTTATGTGCAGAAAAAAAGTAATATACCTTTAACTATAATTAAGACAGTAAAAATATTGATTACATGCATAAACATTATTTAATAGATTTTAGTACACATATTTCAGTACACATATGTATGTTGTGTAATGTTTAAATCAGGTTAAACATATCTATGTATCTCTTTAAATTATTTTTTTTCTTTTGTCTCTTGTTTTTTTCTTTAAATAGTACTGAGGATTGAACTCAGGACTTTATTATTGAACTACATGCTCAGTCCAATCTATTCACATATGCATCAGTGTATGTATGTATGCATGTATGTATAGATTATTTAAAGACAGCCTTGCTGTTTTCCAGGCTAGGCTTGAACTCAGGATCCTCCTGCTTCAGCCTTTTAGAGTTAGGCATACACTACTGCACTTAACTATTTATTATCTCTCCACAATGAAAACATTAAAAACCCTTTCATCTAGTTATTTTTGGAAAATACGGACTTTACTGTTTTTTGTAATTTCCCTACTGTGCAATAGTACCCCCAAACTTCTTGCTTCTATATAACTGTAAGTTAGTACTCATTGATCAACCTTTTCCCATCCCCCTATAAACAAATTTTAGCTACAATAAATAATACTAGTAATAGAACATTTTTCAGTGAAAAGAACTATACACACAGGTTATAGTTATTATTTCTAAGACATCGTTTAGGTAATAGTAACAAAAGAACTTTTTTAAAAAATCAAATCAAGCAGGATTTTTGTGGGAATTTTTATTTGTTTTATTGTAATAAGGTCAGTTCAGTCAGTTTGGGGTGCTAAACATGAAATATCACACATATCCAAGAGGAGAGGTGTTTAGGCTGAATCAAGCAATTGGATACGTTTGCGTTATCTGCTTTATTCACAAGCAGTAGACTGAGTGAGATTACCCAGAAATGAGTGTACCCTGAGGGACAGGAGACAGCCATGGAGTACCCCAATATGGACATGTTCTGAAGAGGAAGAGAATGAGAACAAGCAACTAGTGAGGAAGATAAAAAGTGTATCAGGGAATGTACTGCAGATGACGACTCAGACAAGCAGTGGCAAGAGCAATGAAAGTGAAACTCTGATTGTATTTATTGAAGAGTAGGAAATCCAATAGGTAAATTGCATCAACCTCTGGATAAAGATGTGACAGCAAGATGTATTTCTATAGTAATTATTCTCTCTTTTAGGTCTCATGCTTTGGTTTCATACATTTGTCATGTTAAACAATAAAAAAATTAAAGTTACTTACCATTGTGTTACAGGGACCCATTTTTTAAAATTAATTTGATTGTAAATCATAACTTCCACTGGAAAGATTTCTTCCTATTGACAAATTACTGCTTTAGGGTGATAGATTTTTGTTACAATTTTATTCTCAATGCCAAAAACTTAATTTATTTCCTAAATAATCTTCATTGATTTTTGCTTCATATCTGCTTATGTTTATCTATATATTCTCAGTTCCTTAATAAATACAAAGATGACATGAATGAGTCACTTGTATCCATTTTTATACATTTGAATCAGGAGTTTGCAATTTCTCATTTGTTTTTATGAAACATTTAAAAACATCTCAAATAAGATGTGTACTAATTTTTTCAAATCTTTTACTTATGTGTTTTAGATTTTTGCTCTGTGCCCTCAAATTATACATTTTGGAAGTCTGTAAAATCACATTCAAAAGTTTGTAAAAGATGGCAAGGGATTGACAACATAGAGCATCTTGTTTTCCAAAAACATTTAAAAATCCAAGTCTGCCACTATTTAAGACACTTTATCAATGAGAGAAACCAGAAAACTTATGGCAGGTGCAAAAAACTGAAGTAATCAAGTTCAGGTATAGCCAGGACTGCTTTTTCCCCAGTGAGATTAGGGAATACATCAATTAAGATTCATACTGTGTTCTTACATCTTTTTTTTAGTGCTTGCAGCTGCTCTGTGAAAAACATCCTAAGAAAGAGGAAAAGACAAGCCACAGAGTGGGATAAAATATGTGCAAAACACATATCTAAGAATGCACTTGTATCCAAAATATTCAAAGAACTCTGAAAACTCAACAATAACCAAACTACCCAATTTCAAAATAGAACAAAAGATTTAAACAGAAACCTCACCAAGGAAGATATACAGATGGCACATAAGCATATGAAAAAGGGCTCAACATCGTTTGTCATTAGGGAATTATGAACTGAAACAATAATTATATATTATTACCCACCTACTAGTATGGCTAAAATCCAAAAACTGACAATAACCATTTCTGGCAGGGATGGGGAGCAGCAGGGACTCTCTTAGTCCCAGCTGCCGGGAATGCAAAATGGTGCAGCCACTTGGGAAGAGAGTTTGGCATTTCTCACAAACCTCAACATCATTTTAACACACCACCCAACAATTGCACTTCCAGATATTCATCAAAATAATTTGAAACTTATGTCCATACAAAAACTTGTGCAGCAACGCCTGAAGAAGTGTCATTAATCATCATCAAAAACTGAAACCACTCAAGTGTGTTTAAGTAAATAGATACACAAACTGTGATAGATCTATACATTGGAATAGTCTTCAATAATAAGAAGACATAAGCTCCTAAAGTATGAAGGACAAATGAATTTTAAGTGCATATTGTTAAGGGAAAGAAGTTGCTTTGACAGGCTTATATAGGATTTTGATTTTATCACTTTCGGAAAAAGTAAAAACTATAAAGATAATTTGACAAAATAAGTGATTCTCAGAGGTATAGAGGAGGGAGAGTTGTTGAACATGTTAACAAAGCTTTTTTAAAAACTCAATTATGAAGTGTGTAGGATGCTTTTGGTTGGTGATGGTATGCATTTGTCAAGCCAGTACACTGAGAAGCATAAAATATGACTACACGTACAAAGTTTCTGACACTGAAAACCAAACAATTTTGTGATATTTTATTGTTTCTTCGTTAGTAACAAAAAATTGTGTGATTTTATTATAATGATAGAGAGTCAGCCCACTATATCCACAGATTCTCCATTCATGGGTTCAATCTACTTTGGATCACAGATAATTTTTTAAAGTATCTGTACTGAATGCCTGAAGAGGTTTTTTTCTGGTTAGTCTCTTAATGCCAACATAACACCTAGTAATATAGCACTGACATTGTAGTGTAAGTAAATCTAAGATGACTTAAAACGTACAGGATGATGTGCATAAGTTATATGCAGATATTATGCCATTTTGCATAAAGAACTTGGACATCTGAGGAGTTTACTATCTGCAGGGGGTTCTGGGACCAGTTCTCTAATACCAAGAGATGGTGGTTTTTCTGATAGTTGGAACATTCTGTTTTGGCCAAATATTAATTGGTTTATATCTAGATGCCTTATTTGTTCATAGGGAGGGTATTTGGAAGGTGATTGGTTTATGAGGGCTTCCAGCCCTCTTGCTGTTAGGAGTTGGGGTTTGGTAGAAAGAAGTGCGTGTCCAGGGACCTGGCCCTCCACAGCTCTTCCCTTCCTTTTCTCTGCTTCCTTTTTGCCATGCCCTGATTAGCTCTCCACCATACCTCTCTGGTGTGATATCCTGCCATGGAGTGGGGTGAACATGTAAGTACTGAAACTTCTAAAATGTGAGCCCAAATAAGTCTCTCCTCCTTTAAGTTGTAGGTGTAGGGCATTGTGTCCCATTGACATCAGGATATTAATGAAACCAGAGTCTGAATATACTATCTTATACTTCAGGTGATGGATTATTTGTGAGTGTCTTGCACAAATAAGCTTTTACATGTTTGCACAATCACCCACAAACTTCTGGTGCCATGTCCACGTGATATATTTCCATCATGGTAC
>RJWT010038818.1:0-12853 GCA_004365215.1 Cuniculus paca | reverse complement strand
GAGAAATAAAGTACTTCCATGGCAAAGGATAGTTCAAGAAATTCATGGTCACTAAACCAGCACTACCAAAAATGTTCAGCAGCACATGGAATATTCTCCAAAGTAGACCACATACTAGTTCATAAAGCATGGTTAAGTAAGTGCAGAAGAATAAAAATTATGCTCTGATAAGAGCACAGTGCAGCAAAACTGGACGTCAGTGGTAAAAGAAACCACAGAAATTATGCAAACACGTGAAAATTAAGCTATACCTTCTTAAATAATCAATGGGTCACAGAAGAAATTAGACAGTTCCTAGAATCAAACAATAATGCCAACACAAGACACCAGAACTTATGGGACACAATGAAAGCAGTCCTGAGAGGGAAGTTTGTAGCTCTGAATGTCCACCTCAGAAAAACAGCAAGTTCAAATAAGTAATCCAGTGATGCACCTCAAAGTCCTAGAAAAATGAGAACAATTCAAATGCAAAGCTTGTACAAGGAAGGAAATTATAAAGGTCAAAAAGATCAGAGATGAAATTGAGACTAAAGAAAAAACTCCACAAAGAATCAATGGATCAAAATGTTGGTTCTAACTGAGCATGGTGGCACACATCTGTAATCCCAGCACTTGGGAGGATGAGACAGGAGGATCGTTGCGAGTTCAAGACCAGCCTGGGCTACCAAGTGAGCTCGAGGCCAGCCTGAACGGAATAGTGAGACCCTGTCTCAAAAAGACAAGGGTCAGGGATTTAGCTCAGTGGCCTAAGCGCCTGCCTGGCAAGTGTGAGGTTGTGAATTTGATCCCCGGTGCCACAAAAAGAAAGAAAGAAAGAAAGAAAGAAAGAAAGAAAGAAAGAAAGAAAGAAAGAAATCAAAGCTGCACCAAGATGATATAAAACCCCTGAATAATCCGGTATTAAGCAATGAAATTGAAGCAGTCATAAAAACAAATCTACCAACTAAGAAAAAGCCTGGGTCTCAAATTCTGCCGAATTCTACAAGAACTTCAGGAAAGATCTAATGCTAATACTCCTCAAACTCTTTAATGAAATTGAAATGGAAGAAGTACTATTAGAACTTTTCCTGGAAGCTAGCATTGTCCTGATTCCAAAGCCAGAAAAGGACCCAACCAAAAAAGAGAACCACAGGCCAAGCTCTTCAATGAACATAGATGCACAAATCCTCAACAAGATACTGGCAAACAGGATGCAGTGAAACATCAAAAAGATCATACATCATGACCTAGTAGAATTCATACCAGGAATGCAGGAATGGTTCAACATATGCAAATCAATAAATGTGATACACCACATAAACAGAAGCAAGGAGAAATATCACGTGATCATCTCACTAGGTATAGAAAAAGTCTTGGACAAAATCCAACATCCATTCATGATTTAAAAAAAAAAAAACCCTGAAGAATATAGGTATAGAAGGGCTTCATCTCAATCTGATAAAAGCCATTTGTGGCAAATTAATGGCCAACATCATATTAAATGGAGAGAAGCTGAAAGTTTTTTCTCTAAAATCGAGAACAGGACAAGAATGTTTGCTATTACCACTACTGCTCAATACAGTTCTTGAGTGCTTGTACATACACTAAAATTGTTATGATACAAAGAAGATATGCATGATCCCCACACAGGGATGACACGCAGATTCGTGAAGCATTCTGTATTTTTGTGCGAGAAACTGAAAGAGTAATTAAGGTCTAAAATGTACAATAGATATTGTGAAATGGGAAGAAATTATTCAAAAGGAAAAAAGAACTAGGGTGGGGGAAAGGGGAAAAGAAGCAAGGGAAAGGAAAAAATGCAAGTTGGTCATACTACTAGTGTCTCTTAGTTCATTTAAAAGAAAGGTTTGAGGGCCAGGGATTTAGCTCAATGGCCTAAGCGCCTGCCTGGCAAGCACAAGATCATGAGTTCAATCCCCGGTGCCGCAAAAAAAAAAAAAAAAAAAGGTTTGAACTAATATAGATTGGAGCAAGCGCAAGGTCATGAGTTCAATCCCCAGTGCCGCAAAAAAAACAACAACAAAAAAAGGTTTGAACTAATATAGATTGGAGAAATTTTTATGCCCATATCTTGTACTCTGAGTAACTACTTTAAAGACAACAATACACAATGCATTAACTATTGTCATTCTCCTATTATTTTGTTTTACTTTTTTGCATTAAAAAAAAATATATATATAGTTCTTGAAATATTAACCGCGGTAGTCAGGCAAGAGAAAGCAATAAAAGGAATACATATTGGAAAGGAAGGAGTCAAATTATCATTATTTGCAGATGACATGATTCTCTACATATAAGACCCAAAGAATTCAACCAAAAGACTCCTAGAATTTTTTTTTTTTTGGTACTGGGGATCGAACTCACAACCTTGCACTTGCTAAATCAGTGCTTATGCTACTGAGCTAAATCCCTGGCCAAGACTCCTACAGTTAAGCCAGATGTAACAAATGCTTATGATCTCAACACTCAGGAGGCTGAGGCAGGAGGATTGTCATGAGTTAGGGGCCAGCCTGGTCTACATAGTGAGTTTGAGGCCAGGCCAAACTAGATAGAGACCCTATCTCAGGAAGAAAAACACAAAGACTCCTAAAATTAATAACCAAATGTGTGTATAGCAGTATATAAAGTCAACACACAAAAATCAATAGTGTCCCTGTACACCAATAATAAACTCACTGAGAAAGAAATTAGGGAAACAATACCTTTCCTGATAGTGTCAAAAAAAATTAAAGACTTAAGAATTAACCAAACCAAAGGAGTGAAAGACCTCTACAACGAAACCTACAGTACTCCGTAAAAGGAGTTGAAAGAGAACATCAGGAAATTGAAAGATAGCCCTTGTACCTGGATAGGCAGAACCGGTATAGTCAAAATGACCATACTCCCAAAACTGATTTAATGCAATCTCAATCAAAACACCAACAGCATTCCTCACAGAACTAGAAGAAACAATTCTAACATTTGAACTGATCCAGAGGAGACCTAGAATAGCAGAAGCAACACTGGACAACAAGACAAGGCAAGAGGCACCACAGTGCCAGACTTCAAGTTATCCTGCAAAACTTAGTGGCCAAACATCGTGGTACTGAAAAGAATATAGGACGTAGACACAATTTCAGGCACACTCAGGTTCGTGATCTTTGACAAAGGAGCTAAAAACTTACACTGGAGGAAAAATAGCCTCTTTAACAAATGGTGCTAGGAAAACTGGATATCATGTGCAGAGATTAAATCCAGACCCATATCCCAAACCATGTACTAAACTAAAATCAAAATGAAATAAAGATCTAATATTAAAACAAGCACTCAATTTGCAAAAAAGATAAAATAGGTAAAACTCTCGAAGACATAGGCCTAGTCAATGACTCTGAACAGAAATCCAATTGCAGAAGAAATAATACCAAGAATCAACAAATGGAATCACATATAATTAAAAAGCTTCTGTACAGCAAAGGAAACAACTAATATAGTGAAGGATTTGCCACCTATGCTTCAGACAGAGGACTAATATCTAACATATATAGATATGAAAAAAAATTAGAGCCCCCCAAAACAAACCACCCAATCGAAAAATGGACAACTGAAACAGACACTTCTCAGAGGAAATGTAAATGACCAATAAATACATGAAAAAATGTTCAACATCCTGGGCATTAGAGAAACACAATTAGATGAAACTGAAATTTCATCTTACTCCAGAAAGAATGGCTATTATTAAGAAATCAAATAATAACAAATGCCGGAGAGGCTGCAGGGGAAAATGGAACCCTTGTACATTGTTGGTGGGAAGGTAAACTAGCACAAATGGAAATCAGTATGGAGATTCTTCAAAAAATTAAAAATAGAAATTCCATTTGACCCAGATGTTGCCAAGTAGGTATCTTCCTGAAGAGTTAAATACATCACATTAAAGTGACACATGGATATTTATAGCAGCACAATTCACACTAGTTAAACTTTGGATCCAGCCTATATGTCCATTAATAGATGAATGGATAAAGAAACTGTGATATTTATACATGGTAGAGTACTACTCTGCCATAAAAGATAAACTTAGGTCATTTGTAGGAAAATGGATGTGCCTCAAGACCAGAATGGGTTGGTTGGTTTGTTTGAGACAGGATCTCACTATGCAGTTCAGGCTGGACTTGGTCTCAATATGTAGCCCAGGCTGGCCTCACAATGGCAGCAATCCTCTTGCTTCAGCCTCCCGAGTGTTGAGATTACAGGCATGTGCCATGATGTCAGGTGAGACCATAATGTTAAGTGAAATAGGTCAGACACACACATTTAAATATCACATGATTTCTCTTATATGACAAACCAGAAATGTAAGTGAAGAGCAAAATAAAAGTGGACAATAGGAAATAGTGAGTTAAATCTTTTGCACATAGGAAGAAGACCAAGAGGTGGAGGGAGGGGGGAGAAAAGAGAAAAGAAGGGAATAAAAAAAGAATTACGATGCGTTATGTACGTGTACCAACTCCTCATGAGGGATGTGAGCCTTGTGTACTATAAACATATACTAATGAAAACAAATAAATTTAAAAAAATCCTCTGTGCCAAATTGCCTGTTTTGTAAACCCAAATCTGAATGAACTGCTTCTGTTTGGAGCCATTTATAACACGTATGTGTGTTCCAGCAAACGTAGCTCCATGTCTGCAAACCTCAACTCACTGGTATTAGGATCAGTGCTTTTCCCTTCCCCAAATGATCTGTGAAAAAAGTGTTTTCTCTATAACTTATTTAAATGACAGCCCTGCTCTGTCTCTCCCCTTACTCCCGCTCACTGGGCCCTCCTTCCTGCCTCCTTCATTCCTTCCCAACCTCACACCAATCAGTCGATCCATCTTGAGGTCCTGCGCCAGCAGAGACTGCCAAAGTCTGAATCAGAGCCAGATAGCTCTGAGAGGAAACAGCAAGCCCAGTGGCACTGTGGTGGCTTTTCTTCTTGTCCTTCTGATGATTTCAGGTAGAAGCATGAAGGGGACAGAGGTGTGAAAGTTTCCTCTGGGCCCACAGCACAGGGGTCGCAGCTGTGACCTGGAGTTGCCTGGCACCTGCTCACTCCCTTGGGTGGGAGAAGAGGCGACGTGCATGTGGATGAGGGTCATTGGCCGCTCTGGTGATTTAGAAACTGGCTCCCCCTCTTGGGTGTGTTGCTTTCAGCTGCTAGAAGACGGCCCCTGCAGATACTCCTGGTCCCTCTGCTGAGGGTCTCTGTGCAGTGCACAGCATAGCTGTGCGTGTTGGCCTGAAAGCCATACAACAGGGGGGTCCTCTGCAAGTGAATGGAAAACTGAGTCTTGCTGACCACTAACTATCCCTCCAAACCTTTCCCCATGCCCATTCCCAGCAGAGCCACCACCACTTTCCGGAGTCCTCAGCCTCCACCCTTTGAAGTCATCCCAGACTCCTGGCTTTGAGATGAAGTGGACCTGGGTTCAAATCCCAGCTTAAGCACATTCTAAGACTGGGACCTTGACTAGGTCACCTGGCCTCCCTGGGCTGCATGCTCCTTCTTGGCGAAGCACAGGTGGCACCAGCACTTATGGGGCTCTATTGAGGATTATGAGGGGGAAACTGAGACCTAAGCCTGGTGGGTGCTGAGTCCTCAATACCAGGCCAACCCCTTAAAATATTTTCCTGTTTGCCCCCCATCTCTGCCTGAGGAACGTCAGCATTCAGCTCTTTGAGCAGGTTATTTCTCAAGCCCCGTCACATCACTGCAGACGGAGTTTGATCCACAAGGAAAGAGGAGAAGGTGGTAAAACGAGTGCTGTGTGAAATACTTGCAAGAGTCCTATGCTGACCCCTAAAGTGAAGGGCTCTTTTACAAACCATAATTCTGACCCCTGGGTTTCTTCATTTACACACATGGCTTTTTAAGTTTTCCAAGGCTTCCTAGGCAGCAACCTCTGTGTTAGGACAGAGGTCAACTGGTGACGTCCAACCAGAACAGTGATCTGTGACCCAGGCAACCGCTCACCTCCAGCCTAGATCCCCAGCATGGCCAACTGCTCTCTCTGCTGGGTATCTGATCCTATGGATGAATTGCTCCAACATATTGAGTGTTATCAGATGTCAGGCCCTGTGCTGATTCATTTCACTATCATATTTATTCTTCCTAATTTCTTCATCAGTTAACATTATAGTGACTGCCTCAACCTATTTTTAATCATTGACGTTTGCAGTATAACGTGCTATACTTTGCTCCTCTTATCAGTGCAATAAAACACAGATATAATGTGTGTACTTGTTCTTTGCCCTGGAAACCCCATTTCACAAAGAAACCTAAAGAAAAATCTCAAACTTTCTTGTGGGTACTTGAAAAAGAAGAAACCATATTTCATGAAGGCAATTTATTTTATTATTATTATTATTATTATTATTATTATTATTATTATTATTACGGCACCGGGGATCAAACTCACAGCCTCGTGCTTGCCAGGCAGGCTCTTAGGCCACTGAGCTAAATCCCCAGCCGGAAGGCAATTTTTTAAAAATTCCAAGGACTACATCTCATGTCCACCCTGACTTTCTCTGAGTGTTCTAGTTGGATTTATAATGTTCCAAATTCACTCTGAATTTTTGTGCTTTTCCTCTGGAAAGGAGATGGGAGTTCATTACCTGAGGTGAATTTCAAGATCTGTGGAGAGGTATTAACACACGCGCATGCACTCATGCGCACAATTCTCTTGCTGCTATTCCTGAGACTCCCAGCAGGTGTCACTGTGACCCAAACCATCTTCCCAGGTTCTCCAGGGCTGTGGGCCCAATACCTTTGCGATCTAGGAGACCTCCAGGGCATCAGAAGTGGAACCTGGCCCTATAGGGAGAATCCTGTTCCAAAGAGAAGAGTTCTAGCTCCACTTTCTCCTGGGATCATTTCGGGGAAGGGTCATTGTTAGCAAATGGTAAGTGGTGCAACATGGGTGGAGAGGGAAGGGGGAAGCAGATCTGAGACCTCTTTACTTCCCACTAACCTAGCTGGGTCTCTCCATGCTGCATTGGGAGAGACTTCCCAAACGCGCGCGCGCACTCACACACACCCATCTGACGACCTGTGCTGAGCTTTGGGGACAATTTTTTTTTCTTTCTTTCTTTCTTTTTTTTTTTTTTTTGAGGCACAGGGGATTGAACTCATGACCTAGTGGTGGCCAGGCAGGTGCTTAGGCCACTGAGCCAAATCCCCAGCAGGGGGAACAAATTTTGGTGAATAACAAGAACTGCTCTGGGACAGGAATCATTCTGCTGATGGGACCCAGAAGGCACAAAGGAAGCTAAAAGTCAGAGTCTACCTGGGAGAAGAGAGTAGAAACATTTTCGTGGTCCTGCCTCCCATTAAGAATAAGGAAAAGGCCTGGGATGTAGCTCAGTGTTAGAGTGCTTGCCCAGCATGTGTGAGGCCGCGAGTTCCATCCCTAGCACTATTAAATAAATAAATAAATAAATGAATAAATAGGCCTGGCGTGGTAGCACAGGCCTGTAGTCCCAACACTCTGGGAGCTGAAGCAAGGCAATAGCTAGGCCTGAACCTAGCTATTCGAAATTAGCAATTTATCGAGTCCATGTCTCAAACATTTAAAAAAGGACTTGGGATGTAGTTCAGTGCAAAGGTCCTGGGTTCAGTCCCCAATACTGCAAAATAAATAAGTAAGTAAATTTTTAAAAATAAAATAAGGGAGATTAGGAACCCATCTAGAGGGCTTGGTCTTATCTAGGAAGGAAGGTGGAGACAAGAGTTCATCAATGGCCAGTTTGGTGGGTGCTACTGAGGCAGAGACCCCACTCCCACAAGCCAAAGAAGCAGGAGCCGTGGGCAGGTGGCACGTGGGAGCTGGGGACCCTGTGAGAAGCTGACGTGAGTTATGAAGAATAGCAGTAGTGCAGAGTTCGTCAGTATGCAGGCCCAGCAAAACTTGCCAGTCACCCACAGGGCACTCCCTGATGGCCGCTCCTCTGCAGCTCCCACCCCTGCCTGAGAGCTTGCCCTCCCCACACACCGCAACTGGAACCAGTCATCACCTTTCTCTCCAGCCATTGCAAGGACACCAAACGCTCCTCTCACTCAGCACCTGTCCCCTGAGAATCGCAAGTCTGTCTTTTGGTTACTGCCTTGTGATGATTTGGTCCTTGTGGAAGCAAGTCTTGATGGCTGGGGTGGGGCCTGCCCCAGGAGGGAGACAGGAAAGATTCCAGGATTAGCAAAACCACACACTTCAGCAGGAAAAAAAGATGCGAAAGAAGTTGGAGGGAAAGCAATTCTGCCTGTCAGGAGTCCCTTCATACAACCCTACTCCTCCTTGGAAGTCCTGGATGCCAGCCAGGACACCCCCAATGGGAAATATCTCAGTGCACATGTGTATAGGGAGTAAGGTCTCTTATGAGACCCGTGTTGTCTGATTTTGTACAGCGCTAGCTCTCCCCTGTACTCTTCTACACACATGCCCTCATTCATACCCAGACAGTCCCCTAGGACATCCAGGGAAGCGGGTGGCCCTGGGCACCAAGCAGAGGTGAGCACCAGGTGCAAACTCTGGTCAACCTCCAGGAGTGCCCAGATGGGCCAGTTGAAAAGAAGTCAGCCTCAGCCAGGTAGGAGGGGAGGTGGGGCGTATGCCATGCGAGTCTTCCTGATTCTGGAGGGTAACGTTCACAGGACGAGAACCTAGACTTTGGTGGCTTACTGGAGGATCAAAAGAAACGGTTCTTTAACTTGACGGAGACAGGAAGTAGCAGCAATTGCAGCCTGTTTTCAGTGGGACTTGGAGCACATGTTCCCAGGGGCCTTATCCCAAGAGGCTCGCTATCTGAGTCAAAGGAACCGGCAGACCCTCTCCCCGACCCATGCAGCTTCCCCTGGCGCCCTGCTTCAGCTGGGGCACCTGGCACACTCGCTCAGTCGCATGGCTCCCTCTTGACAGCCAGGGCCTAGGACACTTGAGACCTCGTGTTGTCAACAGTCCTCACCCTCTGTTTACCCTCCGGGCCTCTATGTGAACTCCAAGGGACACAGAAGCCGTCATTGCCTGTGCTGAGAGCACGGTCTCCAAGTGGCAGGGCATACCCTGGAGCAGCCTATTCCCTCCATGGGGTCTGTGACAAGGACAGGGGTGGACAGAGGGCAAGTTGGAGGACTTAGCTCCCAAACACACACCTTCTGAGTCCCCTGACGATGATTCCTAGGACCCTAGAGAGCCCCAGACCCCAGCTGCCCAGCCAAAGCCATCAGAAATACTTCTCCATGGACATGCCATGCTGGAATCCCCTGTCCTCTCACCTCTGCTAACTTCCTGGGGGCTCTGCATGGTGAGTGTCACCCCAGAGGTGGCTGTGACATCATGGTGACCAGGGCCACCACCTTGCCTTCCTGAGTCCTTGTCAGTTGTTCTGCAACCCAACCCCATTCATCCATAACCCCCAGGAGCAGGGGCAGAGCTGGGGATGCAAGGAGCTCTCTGGGGGCGCAGGAGGGGTAGGGGCCAGGGGCTCCCCTAACTGCAGAGGCTAGCCTTACACACTCAGCAACACATGTCCCCCTTTATGGCCTGGGCTTTCTCTCGGTGCTTAAAGGCAACTGTGAAAAGAGCAGGGCTGATTCTGGCTGCCTGGCCGTCTCCTGGCAACAGGCCTGGCAGGAGGTCTTTCTTTCTCCCCCCAGCCTCCCTTCTCTCCTCCACCTCCCCCCTTTCCCTTCTCCCCCCTGTGTCTTGTGTTGTGTATCATTAAAACTTCCCTCCCAGCCACTTTGCAGCCAACAACCAGGCCCTTCTGGGGCCAGTTCCCTTGGGGCAGCTCAGCTGGCCCCAGGGGTGCGGGAGCCACGGGGTCAAGCCCCCCAGAGGAGGCTTTGTGCTCTGGAACCAAGGCTTAAACTCGAGTTGGCAACCTTCGTTGCTTTCTGGAGGGCAGCTCCTCGCCCCCCCCTTCTTCCTTCTCTCCTTCCCCTCCCTTCCAGGACAGCAGTCTCCTCTGAGAGTGCTTGGAGCCTTCCCCAAGTGCCGCTGGGCACTGCCCAGCCGTGCGAGTGCCTCTCAGACCCGGGCCCAGTACTCCTCACCTAGAAGGACAAGTTGAAGGCTGGGGCAGCCCCAGTCAGAGGCTTGCAGCCAGCTCTGGCTCAGTGTCCTGATCTGCTCTGAAAGGGGACAGGGACACAAAGGGTGGTGGCCACAGGGATCACAGGGAGGCAGAACATCCAATCACTGTGTGTGGGAACCAGAAGGACTCTCCATTTGGCCAGTGGAATCTAGAGGGACATTGAGACCCAGAGAGGGTAAGTGCCTTGCTCAGAGCCACATAACCAGTCACATAGCCAGTCATGGGAAAGCTGGGGCTGGAATCTTGGGGTGGGGAGGTGAGAAATCAGTGTTCAGATTTGTTTTTGTTTTTTTTTCCAAGATGGAGCCTTGCTATGTAGCCCAGGCTGGCTTTGAACTTTCCATCTTCCTGCCTCAGCCTCCTGAATATTGGGATTACAGACATGCACCACCACACCTGGCAGAGTTTATACCCTTTTTGTGGAAGGAAACTGGTGAGGGCTGCTACTCCTTATGGGCCCTGAACTGCCCACTGCTAAAACAATGTCTGAGGAGTGTCTGAACCTGACCCAGCTACTCTAAGGCCCTCTCTCATCTCTCCCACCCTACCTACCCCTATGGGAAGCCTCTGGCAGGCCTAGGGCAGAGGGGTGACCCAGAACTTGGCTCAGTCCCACTGGACCACTGGGAGACAGTTAAGCTTCCTTTCTCATCGTAAGTGTCATGGTCACAGGGGCCCAGACGCTGAAGCATTCCGTCTTCCAACACAGTCACGGGGCTGAATGGGAGTCCCCAAATCTCCTATCCAGTATCTCAAGACAGAAGGCAGGAATGTGGGGATGGAGAATCTCAATGCATGACCAGGGTGATTCCAGATGCAGCCCTAGAACCCCCTACTTCTGCCAGCTCCAGGGCCCCTGGTCAGCCAAGAAGATGCCCCGGTGGCACAGGCTGGCACACACAGGGTTTCCTGGTCACAAGCACTCAGTCCTGTTGTCCCACCATCCCGTGACTTCAGATTCCAGATACTTCCATGCTACCTTCAATCCCTAGCTGCCACAGCCTTTTCTGCTATTTACTGCTACTTCCTAAAACTTTTACTTACATTTGTTCGCTCTGTATTTATTAACTTCAATTGAAAAGAACTTCAGATCACTATGATTTTCACCTACCTGATTTCACCCTAACCATATACTATTTATTGCTCCCCGAGTCTCTGAATCTTAAAAAGATTAGAAAGATGTTGAAGTCATTTAGCAACAAACTTTCTCCTTGACAATACTCAGAAAGAGAGACGGGGAAATGAATAGGGAATGTGAATGATGAACAATCTTACTGTTTGTGTGGATTGAAAGTCACCCAGCACAACACTTCGTCTTGTGAGGCACCCATGGTCCTCTCCAGTTACCAGAAAACAGCATTAGCGGGAGAATTGCTCTTAAAGTCCAGCATTTGGGCAGACTATATTTCAGACTTGCTGACGTTCTGAAGGAAAAATCAAGTAAAAGAAAAAATATTTTGGTTGTGCAGTATGCACACTGATTTGGGATTCAGAAAATACATTTTTCTGTCTCACCTTCCATAACCCTTGAGCTTGTGGTGCTCAGCAAAAGACTGAAAGGACTGAACTGGAAGGATCCTGCCAGAGGTGGGTGACAAGGTAGAGGAGAAGGAAGCTGGAGAGCTGAGAGCATTTCATTGTCACTGTCATCATCGACCCTCTGTCATTAAGACAGTCTGGTCAGGATTTCATCATTGGTGGGGGTCACACACTAATTCCCTGTACCCTTTGGGTAAAATATGTCACTTAGACTGGTGAGCTGTGAATTAGTATACCCATTTGCCAGATAAGGAAATAGGCACCAAGTAATCTAAATAATGTAATAACATGCCAAAGCACAGCTAGGCAGTGGAGGAGCTAGGATTTGAAATGGTTCCGTTTGATCACACACCCAGGGTCCTCTAAGGCAGTTTTTTTGGTGTTGTTCTTTTGATGTTTAAGATAGGGTCTCACTGTGAAGTTCAACCCGGTCTTGAACTCACTAGGTAGCCTAGATTAGCTTCAAACTTGAGATCCTCCTGCCTCAGCCTCTCAGGTGCTAGGATTAAGCTATGTGCCTCTACACCCAACTCCACAGTAGCATTTTGACCTCCTACTCCACTTTGAGGCTATTTGACCAGTGAGGACTAGACCTTAGCAGATATTGTGCCCCTCCTTGAAGGGTGAGGCCAGGGGGCAGGTGAGTGGAAGGCACAACGCAGCCCTCAGACCAGCCTTTTACCACCCCTGCCACAATCACTTTAGGGGGATGCACCCTAGACTGAGGGGTCTGGTGACTGAGGGCTAAGATCCAAGGACAAGGAGCAGGTGGAAGGAAGGCAACTGAGATGTGGCTTCTCTTCTTTTTCTTTTTCATAATTCACATACCATAATACTCATTATTTTAATTTTTTCTTTTATTTCATGAAAAATTAAAACAAGATTTCAGTCAATACACTGTGTATCACTATCTTCTAAGTAATTACTCGGAGTACAAGACATAAACCAAAAAGAGTCTTACAAAAAAGAAACAAACAGATAATAACAAAAATAAAATTTTCTTTTCAGTGATCTAAGGTATACTAGTAGTATAAATGGAACAAATTAGCGTATATATTAAAATATTTTTGAAACCACAAAATATGTAATTTGAGAAGTTGAGAACGTCTCCCTGCTTCCTATTCATCTTGCTTCTACTTTACTCTTTATTTGTATATATATAATTTTCTCATATAACATAAACTATCTGATATTTGAGCTTTTATGTCT
>RJWT010038817.1:0-12906 GCA_004365215.1 Cuniculus paca | reverse complement strand
TACACAGAGGGATCTTCTACTATAGCACACTTTAGAAAAATGGGTACATGTCTTAGGAATTACTTAATGAACATGTTCTTTCAACACTACACATGAATGGATAAAATTTTACATCCCATGAAGTGCTATATCAGTGCAGGATAGACATATTAAGTCTGAGTTTATTAACTAGATATTTATTTAGCATTCAGAGAAATTTGTGAATTTGTTTTGTATTTATAAAATTTACACTTGGAAAATGTTAATTTTTAAACATTTTACTGTTTTTGTTTTATTTTTCTAATTTCCTCAGTGTTCAAAAACATCACCCTCTCTTTCCCCTGACATTTTTTTCAGTTTTACAGAACTGCTTTACAAGTTTCTATGCATAACTTTTTAAGTGTACAAGTAAAATGAAATTTTTTTCAAGGAAAAAAAATCTAGATTTTGTTAAAAGAAACAAGGAAGGAATTAGAAACGAACATGGTAGTGCCTGATTCAAAATGGTGCCTAGTCATGTGACAAGATAAGATGGCAGCCAGTCATGTGATAACCCTAAGATAGCACCTTGAGAACGAAGTGACTCTCTGGGAAAATAGAACAGATGAGAGTTTAAGAACAAAGAGGAATAAACCGGAGCAGGCAGCTATTCAGGCAGAGTACCAAGTTACCAACAGCTACTTTTCCCCAAAAGAGTGAGACAGCTGAGCAAAGAATCATGTAGAACAGCCGGGCATGGTGGCTCACTCCTGTAATCCCAGCACTTGGGAGGCTGAGACAGGCGGATCGTTGTGAGTTCGAGACCAGCCTGGGCTACAAAGTGAGCTCAAGGCCAGCCTGAACAGCATAGTGAGACCCTGTCTCAAAAACAGGGCTGGGGATCTAGCTCAGCGGCCTAAGTGCCTGCCCGGCAAGCGCAAGGTCGTGAGTTCAATCCCCGGTGCCACAAAAAAAAAAAAAAAGAATCATGTAGAACAGAGACATGAGGTCAAAAACGCATGCTAAACTCTAGGTTGCACACGTGGTACTTGAACGACCTAGTCTAAGATTGTTCAAATTATTCTAAGTTAATAATAGGCTCTCTGACTGCTTTTATTTATTTATTTATTTATTTATTGGCAGGGTCTCACTATGCAGTCTAGACTGGGCTTGAATTCACTTTGTAGTTCAAGTTGGCCTCAAACTCATGGCAATCATCCAGCCTTAGCCCTCCTACCAAGTGCTAGGATTACAGGTATGCACCACCATGCCCGGTTCTCTGGCTGTTCTTTACTGACTTGTATCTGCAACAAGTGACTAAAAATGGGAAAGAATAAAAAAGAAGATAGACTGCAGGGGGTCTATAAATCTCCTACAGGTGGGAGAAAAACAGAGGCCATGCATTCCCCTCCCCCTCCTCCACATAGTGGAAAAGCAGGAAACAGTTCCCAGTGCCATGATAAGACTCTCCTGAGTTCCCCAACCTAGGGGAGAGATGGCAACTGCAGAAGGAAAAAAAAAAAACCTGTGTGGCACTTTAGAATCTTTTTTTCTTTTGGTATTGGGAATCGAACTCATGACCTTGCACTTGCCAGGCAGGCACTGTACCACTGAGCTATCTCCCCGGCTTTGTGGCATTTTAGAGAGAAGCAAACAAACAAACAAATTATGTCCAAAGGCCTTACCTTTTCTCCTGGTTGGCTTGCCAAATATGTTTTGGGTTTTGGGGTGCTGGTGTCTCCTTCTAGAGATAATTTCTATATACTTTCTGTCCTGAGCAAAGAATTGGTCAAGATAAGTACAAATAGTAACACAGTTTTATTAAAGGTAGGAAAGGAAACAAGCTCTACAGAGCAAGTTTCGGTCAAGTACAGGCAGGAAAAGAAGTGCACCCTGCAGCGTGAGGGCAGCCACCATGCAAGAGAGAGCACAGTGGCGAAAATTCAATGGCAACTGTCCTTTTCGTACCATCCACTCCTCAGGCTGATGTGAGTTCTAACCCATTCTGTCTAAAAATCTGCTGCAGAAGTCCACATGCAGGATTTTGGGGGCCATTCTGCTCATGTGCTGTGAGATTTATAATTGACAAGTCATACCTAGTTCCCCAACCAGTGCTCACTTTGGCAGCATGTATTCTACCTCCCCAACCAGCTTTACGATGCCCTAATTTCCTGTTCACTGGCACTCAGGAAGCTGAGGCAGGAAGATCACCAAGAATTCAAGGCCACTTGGACTACTTAACAAGATTCTGTCTCAAAACATAAAAACAAACAAACAAAAAAAAAGAACCATGCTTTACCTGAGACATTTATAGAAAAGCATGTTTCCTGCTACCTTGGCTTATGGCTTCATTTATAACTCTTTCATGCACTGCAGCCCAATCTTTGTAAGGTCTCCTGAGAGCATCTAAATGATGGTGCTTGCTAAGGTCAGTAGGCAGAGGGGGAATTCTTTCTCATGTATATACTAATTCTCTGGGAAGAAAGGAAAACTGGTTGGGCTTGGGGGAATGTACTTGTAATCTCAGTACTCCTGAAGCCGAAGCAGGACAATTGCCACAAATTTGTGGCCAGCCTAGTGAACAGAGTGAGTTCAAGGCCAGCCTGGACTGCATAGTGAAAAATCTATCTAAAAAAAAAAAAAATCGAGCCGGGCGTGGTGGCTCACGCCTGTAATCCCAGCACTCGGGAGGCTGAGACAGGCGGATCGTTGTGAGTTCGAGACCAGCCTGGGCTACAAAGTGAGCTCAAGGCCAGCCTGAACGGCATAGTGAGACCCTGTCTCAAAAAACAGGGCTGGGGATCTAGCTCAGCGGTCTAAACGCCTGCCTGGCAAGCGCAAGGTTGTAATTTCAATTCCCATTGCCGCAAAAAAAAAAAAAAAAAAAATCAGGATTACAGAGAGCAAGGTCAAATTTCTCAAACAGTTCAGGTTCAGCTGGCATAAAAATGAAGTTTTTCCTCCCTTAATCCTTATCAAAAGAGAAACCCTAAGTAAGCTGAGGTCAACTAGTCAGTTGATTTTCTATTCTTCTCCTTGTCCCCCACCTTAAAAGAAAAGTCACTTTGAAATGAACAATTGCTTTTTGTCTTTTGTTTCAGTCTTTTTTTTTTAACCTGTTTCTGTCAATAAAAACAACCTCCTCTACTCAGCTCATTGGAATGCTTATTCTATTTTATGGAAGACACGTTAATCAATCGTAGAATTGATAATAATGCTAAATAAGATCATTATACTACATTGTTGTAATTGTATTCTCTGACAGAGGAAACATAGTTAATGAGAAGAGTTTGATAAAGAGAATATTTACAAAAGTTAAAGGAAGATGACAAAAGCTATAGCAACAGCAGGAAACCCTTGGTATCTCCAGCCTCGATGAGGTAAGGGGAGTGAGATAATAGAACGTGACTCCTGGGGTGCTGGTACACACCTGTAATCCCAGTACTCAAGAGGCTGAGGCAGAAGGATGGCTGAGAGTTTGAGGCCAACCTGAACCACATAGAGACCGAGAGAGAGAGAGAGAGAGAGAGAGAGAGAGAGAGAGAGAGAGAGAATAATGGAATGCTAAAAGAACTATAGCTGTAGCAAAATGGGAGAGGTTTTGGGCAGGAATTGCGGCTTTTGCTACAGCAATGTCACATTATTAACCTGTCTCCTGCCAGAGTTTCCATCTGCTACACTCAACTGGATGTGGAATTTAAGGATGGAGCCCGGTGGATGTAGAGACTATAGCATAAGGTGCGTGTCTAGCATCTTAGGTACAGAGCAGAGAGGAAAATTCGAAGAGTGGATTCAGAAAAGTAAACACTGAGATTAACTTCATGATTGAACATATATGATTGAGGAAAAACCCATGTTCTAAATGAATGGTTGACGTCATTGCGCTGTCCGATCAGTGAAAGCGAGCTGTAAACTTCAGTTAACAGGAAATTCTCCTGCTGCCACTTCACGGCTTTAGAGGTGGCCCTAATAGGAGGATTTTGAAGAGTGGCTTCCTGGTGCTTCTAGGCGCTGAAGCAAAGGACTCCGTTTTAGAGGAGTGAAGGGAATTAATCAGCTCAGCAGTGGCAACTGGGCCAGTCTGCATGAGGCAGCCTGCTGGAAAGGTAACGGGGGTTCTAAGAGTGCAGTGTAGACCTCCACTCATTGCTACTTAGCCTTTGGACAGAGAAATTATGAAATTCCTTACTAAAAAGGCTCCACTTAAGAAGCCAGGTGTTGTGGATTAACTAATTGTCGACTGTAACACCCAGCTGAACTGCATCAGCGCGGCGCTGGGTGTAGAAGGCCCACCTGAGCAGTGTTAGTAACAGCATAAAAGGCAAACTGGAGTGGGGAGATGGTGCTCTGCTGATTCTGGAGAAGCTTGTCGCACTGGCTTTCCTGATAAGAACTCACCCATTCTCATCGTTGCAGGAGCTCGGGTCCTTGCTGTCACTGAGGATGGCTGCAGTTCTCTTCAGGGGAGCTCTGGTCTTTACCTTCAGCCTTGCTTCCTGGCTCTCGTGCAGATCCCTCAGCCTGCTGGCACACTCTAAATCCCAGCAGTTTAGACTTTCCAGCTTCCGCCACTGACCTTTGGGCCTTGTCAGTGCAGATCCTTGATGCAGACTTTCGTGAGATACTGCCACGGGCTCTAGGTCTTCAGCTGAACCTGTGGAAGATGTTGCCATGGGACCCAGTCCTCAGCTGGATTCTTTGGGTCTCCAGTGTGTGGACAGAGCTCCCATACTCTTTAGCATTTGACTCTTTGGGTGAAGATTATAAAATAATCCTATCAATTATGTGTTCTGTATTTAATCTTTTCCCTTGTAAACCCTGACCACAATACCTGGTGACCGACAGAGGCCTAGGTAGTTTAAGGAAGGATATTCTGTGATACGGAAATCAACTTTCCACTCTACGCTGCAGATAATTTGAAAGCCATGGTGGTGGCAGTTCTGGTCTATTTTCTACATTTGGAAAAATATAGAGTGCATTACAATCAATACTGTGGTGCCCACTGGCCTGGAGCTAAGTGCAGAAGTTCAGCTTTCTACCCTTGTTGGTAGAGCTTGTCATTCTGGTCAGGAGGGGCGGGGGCAGGGAGAAGAGAGAAACAAGCCAAATGAATTCAGTGTTGGAAAGTATATTTCAAAAAAAGTTTAATAGAGGTTTGGGTAGAATAGGCATTGGAGAGAAATCTGAGGTCAGGAAAGGGCTATAAAAAAATCCTTTATATTTAGAAGAAAAGCACATTTAAATCTGGACATCAGTAATAGTAACCAGCAGGATCTACATAAAGGAAGCTTGAGCATTTCAAATGTTCGATTATTATCAGGGATAGCAAAGCCAAGTGCACCTCCCCAGCCCTTTTTATTTCTTATTTTGAAACAGAGTCTTGCTAAATTGCCCAAATTGACCTAAAGATTATGATCTTCTTGCCTCTTTCTCTTTGAGGTGAGAGATTAAGACTGGGGCAAAACAGTCAAAAACCTGGCAGGATGTCTTAAAGTCATGGAGACCGAGGAGACACACAGAACACAGGATTCTGGGTGATTCTGCAGCTCCTGAGCACTGTACACAAAACCAATCAGAAAAGTGCTATTTTCAATCTATCATTTATGAGCCAGTGCAGTGGTGCACAGCTGTCATTTCAGCACTCAGGTGGCTGAGGCAGGATTGCCTCAAAATCAAAACCGACCTGGTCTACATAGTGAGTAGAAGACCAGTGATTTACTCAGTCCTTCATTTATATCTGGCAGTAGCTACACAGATCTTTGAAAGGATAGTTTAAATCTGGCACCGAGTCAACTGAAGTGTTTGTTTTGTTTTTAGCTTTGTATGTTGTTGTGGGTGTCTTTTTGTTTTTGTTTTTGTTTTTAAGATAGGGTCTCACTATATAGCCCAGACTGGCCTTGAATTTGTGGCAATTCTCCTGCCTCAGCCTCCTGAGTGCTGGGATTACTGGCATGTGCCATCATGCTGGATCAAGTGAGTTTTTGATAGGACAACTATCCTAATACCTTATTTTCATGGGGGAGAAGTGAGGAATTCCAGACACAGAAGACCCCTTCCCATTATTCTTGGTTGCTGTGAGTCTGGCCAGTACTCTCACTCTGCAGAGTGAGCTCCTTCTCCTCCTTCCGTGAAGGTATGCCCTGGCTACTTTTTCTGTGTGTCTTTGTTCAGAACCCCAAGAACCTGGAAAAAATTTCCCCAGGACCCATCATCTTGTAACATACTGAGTATCTGGCATTACAAATCTCCAGTGGCTCTGGTTATAGAAGTTTTGATGTGTTTATTCAAGTAAAAAGACAAACACATACACAAACACACAAAAAACAAAAAAACAAAGGAGTCAGGTAATGCCAGATACTTGGGGTGCTGAGGTATGAGGATCACAAATTCAAACGCACCCTAAGTAATTTAGCAAGATCTTGTCTCAAATTTGAAAAAAAGAAAAAAGGGAACCCAGTGTGGTGGTGCATCTCTGCAATCCCACCCTCTGAGAGGCCAAGGTGAAGAGTCAAAAATTCAAATCCAGTTTAGTGATTTAACAGAATAAAAAATTTAAAAAGGGGTCAGGATATAGCTCAATGTGAAGACCATGAGTCCATCCTCATTACCACAATAAACAACTTTTCTCCATTCAATGTAAAAGCAATTTGCGACATTCATATAGTGCTGTTTATATGTTCTGAAAGCTTGTGACTTTTTCGGTTTAAGCCTCAATTATAAAAAATTTTTGAATTTATAACTATTATTATTATTATTTTGTCTTTCTGAGACAGGGTTTCACTATGCAGTGCAGGCTGGCCTTAAACTCACTCTATAGCCCAGGCTGGCCTTGAACTTGCAGCAATCCTCCTGCCTCAGCCTTCCGAGTGCTAGGATTACAGGCATGGACCACCATGCCCTGCTTTCATAGTGCTTTTTAAAAACATGAATTTTTTTCTAAGTGTGATGTCACACCCTGTAATCCCAGAACTCCGGGAGGGAGGTTGAGGCAGGAGGATGGCAAATTAAAGCACAGCCCAGGCAATTTAGCCACTTTGTGAGACCCTGTCTCAAAATAAAACATTTTTAAAAAAGCCTGGGAATATAGCTCAGCACAAAGGCCCTGGTTCCAATCCTAAGTTAACAAACAAAACAAAACAAAACGTAAGCTTTACTTCTTTTGGAATAACTTTAGATTTAGGAGTGAAAAGGTAGCACAGAGATCTTTCTGTACATTTTTTTTTTGTCTTTTTGAGAGAGGGTCTTGCCATGCAGTTCGGGCTGGCCTTGAACTCACTTTGTAGCCCAGGCTGGCCTTGAACTCACAACGATCCCCCTGTCTCAGCCTCCCGAGTGCTGGGATTACAGGGGTGCCCCACCACGTCTGGTTTCTTCATGTACTCTTTACTTAGCTTCCACTAATATTAACATCTTATGTAACCATGGTGCTCTATCAAAATTCAGGAGTTAATATTACTGCTATACTATTAACTAAATTATAGCATTGAGATTTCACTTTTTCCGTCCTTTTGCTTCTAGGATTCAATCCAGGTTACCATATTGCACTTAGCATGGTGCTTTTTCATTTAAAATGTATTTTAAAGCTGGGCTTCATGGGACATTCCTATAATCCCAATATTTGAGAGGTGGAGACAGGAGGCTCATGAGTTTGAGGACTGTTTAATCCACCTAGCCAGACCCTGTCTTAAAAAACAACAAAACAAACAAACAAGTGTATCTTTTTTTTTTTTTTTGATACTGGGATTGAACCCAGGGACTTTGCAATAAGGTACATCCCCATCCATTTTTATTTTTTTGAGACAGGGTCTCTCTAAATCGCTTAAATGCCCAGGATGGGTTTAAGTTTGTGATTCTCCTGCCTTGGCTTCCCAGTGTGCTGGGATTATGGGCCAAACAAATGTATTTTGAAACTGGATGGGGTGGATCATGCCTGTAATCTCAGTTACTCCTGAGGCCGAGGGAGGGATCGCTATTCAGGGCTAGCCTGGGCAATTTAGGGAGACCCTTTCTCTAAGTAAATAGGATCAAGAATTTAGTTCCATGGTAAGGCCCTTGCCTAGCATATTCAGGACCCTGGTTCAATCCTCAGCATTACAAAAATTAAAATAAAGTCAATAAATAAAAAGGGCTGCACAAGGTTGTAATCCTGGCATTCTGGAGGCTGAGATGGGAGGATTGCAAATTTGGGTCCCATGAAGTGTAGTTTAGCACCCCCCTCCCCTAGCCTGGGTATATAGCTCAGGGTGAGGCCCCGGAGTTCAATCTAGCATTGCAATTACTACCTAACTAAAAAAATAAATAAATAAGTAACTACCTAACTAAAATAAAATAAAATAATAAAAGGGCTGGGATGTAGTTCAGCACTATAAATTCAATAGTGAATGGTGCAGAAAAGAAAAAAGGAAAAAATGTATCTTAAAGATTGTCTCATATCATTTCATACCCAGTTGTCTAATTCTCTGGATTACAGAATGAATGAATTCTTAGAAGTGACATTCAAGGGCCGGGATTTAGCTCAGTGGCATAAGTGCCTGCCTGACAAGCGCGAGGTCATGAGTTCGATCCCCAGTACCACAAAAAAAAAAAAAAAAAATTGCCAAACCCAGCGGGAGAGTGTGACTTAGCGTCGGAGTTCGTTCTTAACATGCAGGAGGCCTTGAGTTGGATCCCCAGTACCAGCCGGGCCTGGTGGCACACGTCTGTAATCCCAGCACTCGGGAGGCTGAGACAGGAGTATCGTTGTGAGTTCAAGACCATCCTGGGCTACAAAGTGAGCTCAAGGCCAGTCTCAACAGCATAGCGAGACCCTGTCTCAAAAAGATAAAGGCTGGGGGTTTAGCTCAGCGGCCTAAGCACCTGCCTGGCAAGTGCGAGGTTGCAAGTTCGATCCCCGGTGCCACCAAAAAAAAAAAAAAAGTCAATCCCCAGTACCAGAGGAAAGAAAAAGTTATCTAACCTAAGGGTTTTGCTAGCCCCTCTGGCTGGTACCTCTGTGATTTGAATATTGCATGTTAAAGAAGTTTCAAGATTAGGATTGGGGACTAAATGAGAGTGATAAATGTATTCACGAGTTTTTGCACACCACCAAACAATTCATTTCTACATCCGGCAATACAGTAATCATTATAACCTGACCTATAGGTTGACCCCCCTTACGACCACTAGGGGGCTCTGCTAGAAGAGTTTTATAATTTACGTCAGTCTGTTTAAGGCAATGTTTTGTTTGGGATGATGCTTTAGAAAACTCCTGAAACTTGTAAGTGATGATCAAATCCACCTTCCTTACATCACAGATGGAGAAACCAAAGCTGGCCAAAAGAGCTAGTAGGGGAAAGGACTGGAATAAAAAATTGTCTCTTGGTTCTCGAGACAAGAGCTCAAGAAATTCCCTTTTGTTACATAACTCCACTGAATGATTTGCCTCCAGCGGCTATTTCTCTTTTTGTTGCCACAGTTTTAACTAGTTTTGCTAAAATCATATATCTGATTATTTTGATTTCACATCTTTTACTAGTGCATATGGGTTCTACCTACAGATTAATGGGTTTCATTTAGGCAGATTCGTACATACACATCACATACTTTGGTCATTCTCACCCTCTCATCACCCACTGTGATATTTTTATAATAGGGTATTTTGCTGTTGGTTCGATGAAGGAAAGCGCAGACTTCTAAAATAACACCTTTATTACTTATTCCAAAATGTTCTATTCAGCCAGGCGTGCACTAGAATTCCGGCACTTGGGTGACTGAGGCAGGAGGATCACTGTGAGTTCCAAGCTAGTCTGGGCTACAGTGAGTTCAAGGGCAGCCTCAACTACACAGCAAGAACTTGTCTCCTTAAAAAGCACAAAACAAACAAAAAAAATTCTATTCAAATTTCTCTCAGTACCAAAACCATGTAACTTACTAAAACCTGGCAACTACGTTCAAACTGCCTTTCAAACTTCCTTTTCACTTAAGACACTTTATTCTTATCTTTACTCATTTATTCTTTCAATATTTATTGAGTGCCTATTAGAGCCAGATACCTTTGTAGGTCCTAGGCTTACAGAAGTAAAGTGCTTCCCTCTCCCAATCCACCCCTGCTAGATTCCGTATTTTTTTTTTAACTTTTGAAAATACACACGTCTTTTTAATTTTGCGGTACCAAGTATGGCTCCTGAGCTACCACCGGCAGTAGCAGCTGGGAGCTCATTACAGATGCAAATCGTAGGTACAACCCACACTCTAGGGATGGGGGCCAGCAATTTTTTTTTTAACAAGCTCTCCAGGGATTCTGATGCATACTCAAGTTTGAAAGCCAAGGTTTTAATTCCACAGCCCTAACTATCGAAATAGGTCAAAGATCAACATCTGGCTTCCAAACCCACCCCGAGCCTGTCCATGGAACATCTTTCTCAAGCGCGCCAGCTGCGATCCAACGGTAACGGCGCTTAGTAGTTTGCACCAGTTGAGGTGGTGGAATCACAGTGGCACTACAATGGTTCCAGAACAAAAGCCACCGCAGTGGGTTTTCTGGGCATGTCCCGATCGACATAGGGCCGGACCGAGTTCGCCGAGCGCGGCTCCCGACGCTGGACTCAGCCGGGCGCGCTGGGCCCGCGGCTCGGGGTCGGGCTGAGTCAGGACGGCCTCGGCCGAGTGGGCCGCGCGCGGCAGGGGTCAGGTTGCGCTGGGAGCCCGGACCGCGGCACACGGGTGCAGAGCGGCCGAGGGGCGGAGGCGCTGGGGCGGACGCGGGAGGCCGGGCTGGCCGGCGTGGAAGCCGCACCCTCGCGGCTCCAGACGCCGGCAGGGCGGAGCCACGCGGCCGGAGCTCCGGCGGAGACGCGCGGGGCGGCGCGGGCTCGCGGCGAGGCGTGTGGGGCTACAACGGGAGCGGCTGCGCCGCCCGGCCGGCCGCAACCGTGCGCATGCGCGGCGCCGGCGCCATTTTGGTGGCCGGGCGCGGAGGTGATTCCACACAGAGGAGAGCGCGGCGGCGGCGGCGGCGGCGGCGGCAGGGGCGGCAGCGGTAGCCTTCGTGCGCTCGGGTCCGAATCGCCGAGGGAGGAGGCGGTGGAGGAAGAGGTGGCGACGGCGGCGGTGGTCGTAGCGGTGGCGGAGGAGGCGGGTACGAATCAGCTGCGGGCGGAGACATGGCCAACATCGCGGTGCAGCGAATCAAGCGGGAGTTCAAGGAGGTGCTGAAGAGCGAGGAGGTCAGAGATGAACTCCCGGGCGTCCCCCACCTCCGCCCAGGGCGGGAGGGCCCCCCGGCGGCGACCCCGACGTCCCCGGCAGCCCCCGGTGGCCTTGGCCCGCCGCCGCCCCCTCCCCTCCTCCCTCCCGCCGCCTCCCTCCGGGCCCGGGTCGGGTTCTCGGGTTCTCGGGTGCTTGCGGGCGGGCGGGACGGCGCTCCCGGGGGCGCCCCAGGGCGGCCGCCGCGGGAAGGAAGGGAGGCGGCGGGAGGGAGGAAGCAGGCCGAGCCCGAGAAAACCCGGGAAGTGGGTTGGGGGAAGGGGAAGGTGGTAACCGGATCCGGGGAGCCGCGCGAGGGCCCGACTTTTCAGGGGATTCTGGGTTATTGCCTGCCAGGCCGCTGCCGTCCTGTCCTTAGGGAAGGGGAGGGAAGGGAAGCCGCGAGCCCTTAGGCGTGGATGCGAGGAGGGGGACAGGCTGAGTTACTCCCCGTAGTTGGGTGCCGGGAGACTCGGGGAGGCATAATGGGATAGCGCCGTAGTGGGAGGCAGGGAGAAGGGAATTTTCACCGGAGGTAGGAAATTAATTCCAAGTTAGATCATTATCTCTTCGCTTTCAGACCCCCTCCCCCCGCCTTTATATCGCCATCGAAAGCCTTTTGACTGGCCAAAGGCAAGTTGTTCGGTGTGTTGAATATTTTTAACTAGGAAAAAATGCATAATGGAGTATTTTGAGTAGCTTCTTTCAAAACACTGTTGACAAGTGATCAAGATCTTTCTCCTAAGACAATGCCTCTGTGACTCGTTGTGCTGTGTGACTTCATTATGATGTTCCTCATAGTTGAACTGACCCTTACTTTTGAAAAATAGATCTATTAAGAACAAGGGATTTTTATCAGATAAATACATTATTGTGTATCATTACTAAGTTTGTTCTGACCTGAAAGGTAGCACGACATAGTAGTATGGATTTTTTAAGAGAAATTTTTTCTGCCGCTTTTCAGTCCTGCAGAGTTGATACTGTACATGACTGCAGGCCACACTTATTTAAGTAAAATATTCAAGATGAACTGCTTGACTGAAAACTAAACAAGTATTAGTATAATTTTTCCATACCAAAGTCAAGAATGTAAGGTGGTTTTCTCTATTAAGTTTAATTGGTTAATACTGAAAATGATTGTTACTTTAGAGATTTACATTTATTATCCAACACATCAACCTATTTTGTTTTTGTCTTTTGTGGTTGGTACCTTGATAATGTCAGTAGCGATTTATGAAATTAACTATCCTAAGTAAGTCCAGTAACACACTTTTATTTGTGCTTCTGAGTGTACTGTGATCATGTTTCTTTCTAAATACACAAGGAGAAAACTAATGTAATAATTGTCACAATGACAGTTATTAGACTTACTGAATGTGATCAGTAGGTAATTAAATAGTATGTAAGTAATGGTCCTTTTAACACTGAGCATGTGTATGAACTCTGAACTTTGTTCATTTGCCAAAACTTGGAATGGAGGCATGACTTTGTATTTTTGTGGTACAATGCAGAAAGTCATAAATGTCTATACTGAAACACAGTGTAACAGTAAGTTTAATTTTTTCAATAAGGAAATGTATTCCAGGATTTGTAATTGAGATATATTCCTAATGAAAGACTGCAGCTGTTGTTGCCATCAGCCTGAAACATTTCTTCTATAATATGGTTGTGTGTGCCTGAATCTTAATAGACTTCTAATGCTTTATTTCCTTTTACTTAAAAGTG
>RJWT010038816.1:0-12776 GCA_004365215.1 Cuniculus paca | reverse complement strand
CCAGTTGATTCTGGATATACTAAGGGGTCTAGCTGTGATCCAGCCCCACAATGGACAGTGGTCACTGTTCAGTCCAATACAAAATTATTCTGGTTTTAAACCGGAACAGGCAGGTTAAGCCAATGGTTAGAGTTGCAGATAGCGCGATGGCTTGTGATACATGAAAAAGGCCCCTATAGGTGTACACAGACAGCTGAGCCATCTTTGGGGGGCTGATGCTCTGACTATGAACTTGGGCAGCTCAAGAGTGACAGATAGGACACCAAAAAAAAAAATGACAGAGGTCCAATCCTGGATTCACTGCTCCAGGATCAAGTGGGCTTATCCTAATGACTGTTGGAGGCCTATCCAGATGAGACAGACCCCTCAAAGACCACATTGAAGAGACAACATACACAAACACTTGCTCCTGCCACTCTGGAGGCTAGCAGGTCAGTGCACAGCTGAAGATTAGATGGACATCATACACTGAAATACTTGTCCTAATTGACTGATGTTCTGTTATCCAGTTTGGGTTTTAATTACACTTCTCTTGCTAATTTTAGTGCCTGCTACAGGATTCTGGTTTATATCCCCAGAGGACTGGAAGGTTCCCCACAAAATCACCTTTGCTCTCTTCTACATTGTTGTAACTATTGTACTAAGTACCTTCATCTGTTTTGTTAAGTTATAGATTCAATGTGTTGTTATTCTGCCTGGTTTTGGTTCCTTATCTCCTGTTAATCTCAGGGCTACAGCTATAAATGTAATCCAACAGCAATACTCACTGGTAAGTGCTCAGATTGCTGGAGATTTTGCCAACAAGCAAACCTCAATAGGCACACTGCAAGATCAAACAGACTCCTTGGCTGCCGTCATTCTGCAGAATTGAGGCACCCTAGACCTCCTGACAATCCAGGATGGAAGTAGCTGCCTTTTTCTGGAGTAAGAGTACTACCACTATGCTAACAAGTCAGGAATAATAAGAGAAAACTCCTGTCAGCTATGAAAACACCTCAAGCATAGGGTTCCAAATCTCAGGGGAGACTCTTCCTGGTGGGGATCTTTTGACTTTCTCCCCTCATGGACAGGAGCCATCCTCAGACTTTTGATGGCTATCCTGGCAATTCTTCTGCTAGGCCCTTGTGTGATCCATATGCTGACATTCTTCTCTTCTAAATGCATGGAAGCTATGCACCGTCAACTCCTCTTACAAGTTACTTCTCCTTACCAACTCCTTAGTACTGAAGAGACCAGGAAAACCGAGGAAAAAGATTCTCCTCCATAACAAAAACAGGCAGGAATGAAAGGACATAGTTATAAAAATAGTAAAGGCACAGGGATAGAATGGCAAACTTATAGACATTGTATAGCAAGGTAAAAATGAAATAGCAGCCTCTGCCTAATGCTCCTGCTGCTTGTCACATAAGTACTCTGCTAAACTCAGTCAGCCTTGACTGTCTGAGTCCAGCTGCTTTTCTTCTGATAATGTGCTGGATCAATTTCCCTATGTCCAGCTTGCTTTTTCCTTAGTTAAAGGAGTATGTATTGTTTCCAGCTTGTTTCAAAGTCTTTGTGTGGGACAAAGTGACTCAGTCAAGGACACCCTTAACTTTGCTTGCTCCACTCGAACCCTCTCCCCTCGCCCCCAGATGTTCCTACATTATGGTAAACAATTCCTTTTAAGTGTATCTATTTAAAACTAGCTTGCCTGACAGTATGTGACTTAATTCACGCAGCCAGTCCTGTAACAACCTGCCAATTGCCTTGTACTTTCTGTTTGCAAACTGCATTTAAACTAAACTCAAAGCTGACTCGTGACTGTTGATTTGGACTCTGTTATAGTTCCCCAGCCCACTAGCCTAAGATCAATAAAGTTACCTTCTAGATTCCTCGGTGTGGAATCTTCCATTCAGTTTGATATTGGTTTTTCTGCAACAGTATAATTTCCTAGTACTTTCTGTATTCCATCACTGAAGCTCCCACAGGAGGTCACAGGTCTGACACAGAAAGGGCATCCCTGTTCACTCTAGGAATAGCTAGTAAAATGTACCTTTACCAAGGCCCTAACATGGCTGGTTTCAGTGGGACACTGAAATACAAACACAGATTACAGGAAACCCGAGTGACCAAATGTAAACACCATTTTTGAAGCTAATCACTAGGGAAGGGACAGAGAGATGGCCAGTCACAAGATGAATAGCCAGATTGTGTATGCCTAGGGAGAAGACAGAGCTAGGAAGGGGCAGAGGGGCGAGAAAGAGGCTAGAGATAGAACACGGCACAGAGATAGCTCGTGGGCAAGTACCCAGCAGGTTGGGGACTAGTGCGATGGGGCCACAGGCTTTGGGCTGTGGAGCTGACTCTCCCCAGAAGCCGTGAACAGGATTGTTGAGCTCTCTGTGGCTGGCAATCACTGCTCACAAATCTCCATACCGAAGATTTGTGAAGGGAAGTTAAGTCCTTGGACTTTAGGTGCTTGAAGCAATGTCTTGGCTCAGGTTGTTGAGAGAGGGCTGGGAAGATGAGGTGGCCGGAAGGAGGGGTGACCCAGCAACAATCTGAGGTTGGGACAGCAGCCTCTGCCTGCCGGAGCCGAAGGGAAACACAGCCATGGTGGGGGATGGTGCAATCGGGAGGTGTGGGCAGGCTTGGGAGCACCTGGGAGACTATGCTGGAAGCTATGCTGCCCCACGAGAAAGGAGCTGGTGGCCAGGGGAGGTGATAAAACAGCACCTTGATGACCCTCCATCTGCAGTACAGTAGCAAGGGAATTCCTGCGTGGGGCGGGGCTGTCCGCTTTGATAATGTAATATTTAGTGCTGAGAGGTTTCTGTATGCACCGCTACCCAAATAAAGATACAGGTTTATTGCAAAAATAGGGAGATCTGTTTTTACACATTCCAGTGAAATGATCAGAGGAGTACTTGAGTGTTCAGGTACTCCAGAATTCGTTTTGAAGATACTGAATTATACTGTATTATTTTTAACCTTCTATATAGAAATTATACGCATTCATAGGGTACTGCATGATGTTTTCATACAGGTGTACAGAGTATAATGGTTAAATCAGGATAAAACTACCCCCTAAAACACTTATCTTTTCTTTGTAGTGAAAACATTTAAAAACTTATCTTCTAGATCAAAAATAAAAATGTATTATTGTTTTCTGTAGTCACCCTACCATGTGATAGTACCCCATAACTTTTTTAACCTTCATGATGGGGATTGAAGTTAGGGCTTTGTGCACAACAGAATTTCTTACTGCTAATTAGAACTTAGTACCCATTAATCAACATTTTTATCCTCTATCATTTTGGTATTTTGTTTTCTTTTGTACCTGTGTGGTCCTGGGAGTTGAACCCAGAGTCTTGCTCATGGTAGGCAGGTGTCCTACTTCTGAGCTACATTCCAAGCCCCTTTTTATATTTTTGAGACAAGGTCTCACTGCAATTGTTCAGGCTCATCTCAAATTTTCATCATCCTGTCCCAGCCTCCAGAGTATCTGATATTACAGGCACATATCACCATGCCCTGCACACTATTATGTTTTCAACATTTTGCATCACTTACTGTTAAGACTGACTTTTCCATAGACATTTCTCTTTGCAGGGTTGCCTACTAGTTAATTGAATGCATGCAATGATGTTTGGTTGGATAGATGTGACTTTCAGGTTTTCTCTAGTATTGGTGCATGGTGCCAAGCACCTCTGATCAGAATTCCTTGACCTCGGTCTGCCTGTTTTCTGAGGCAAGTTCTCAGAAGTGGTTAAGTGGGTCAAAAGACAAGCATATTTTGATGCTTGATAGATTTTTGCCAAGTCGTTGTCTTGAAGCATGCCATTATTTGCCCTCTCACCAACAGAGCATATTGTATAATTCTTTGTTGTCTCTGCCAATTTCACAAAATAATTGATAAAAGTCTTCTCAGAATAGCTCTAAGAAACGTACAGGGTGAGCTTATCATTATTCTTTCCAGAAAGAAAGAAAAATAAAACAAGAAGCTCAGCAAGATCAAGGAATTAATGTCATATGGCTCCAGAGCCTGAGACCATCCAAGCCTTGTCCTCTCCACTGTGCCTGAGCTTGGGACGTACTAAGGGGACCTCCCCACACTTGGGTTTTGGGTCTTTTAGCATTGACAAATACTTCAGAGTTTCCCCTGATGCCAAAAGGGAATTACGTTTGTCTTTTTACTCTTTCTCTTTTCCTCTTGTACTGCATCTTTAATCCTTCCCCTCTTCCCCTCAGGTTGCTTGTCATTTTGATTATTTGAGCGCCTGCCATCTGGGAGAAGTAATGAAGCTGGCATTTATCACATGTTTGCTAGCTATCAGGCACAGTTCCACATTCACAAGAGAAAACCTTGCTGCTCTGTTGATAGGGAATTTAAATGCATATTCCCCCCTCCGATTATTCCATATTTATTCCGTTTCACTTTGCCATTTATCTTCTCTTGAGAAGATGCCATCCCACTCTGTGGTCAGGACACAGGTCCATGGGCTCAGGCCTCCCAGCTCCCGGGGCACAGGGTAAAGGTCATCTCTGGTCACAGCCACAGGGATCTAAGCTGCATTTGGGGTCAAGTTAAAAACAGACTGTGCTTTAAGCCTGTCCAAGTTGGTGGGGCCTCTTGAGAACTGGAAATGCAAAATAGACTGAAGATCCTTCTTGCTAAGAATTTTCAATCTTGTCTTTGAAGGCAAATTTTTCTCACTGGGGCCCCAAATGCAAGTACACGGATGACTGTAGCACAGAATAGGGAGATGGGTGGAGGTAGGAGATGGCCTCTAAAGCTTGAGAGAGGATTCCAGGCAGGGGCTTCTCCAGGGAGACAAGTGGGAGCTCAGCATAGAGAAGCAACCCTCTCCTACCTCTTTCCTTCAGATGCGGACCAGGGTACAGGGAAGAGGCACAAACCTAGAGCCAACTGGAAGCAGGCAGAGAAAAGAATATTTCTTATTTTACTAGATCGCAAGGCCAGGAAGAGAAGGTGAGGACGCCACAGGGGTCTTGCATTAAAATGCCGATGTTGTTACTTGGAGTGATGACTGCAATTGCTACTTGGAGTGATCACCACACCTCACAGGGTCTGGGAGAACCGCAGAGGGAGATGTGTCCAGAGAGCCCGCAGCAGGAGAGAGCCCTCAGTGATTGTTTTTGCCCTACCCAGCAGCCACATGTCATCAGGTGTGCAAAGCTCACCATTTGGGGACAGGCACTATCACCTCCAGGAGCCCCAGGGCAAGGTCAGGCAACACCGAGTCTCTGTGGCCCTTGGACTTATTGCTGGGTAACTAGCGATGCTTCCTTGAAATAGGACTGGATGGGGTGACCTCTGTGGAGGGAGAAGCCTTTGATGTGGCAAGGGAGATACTGAGACCATCCCTCTTGGAGTCCCCGGTGGACACTCCTAGAACCCTTCCCATTGCATCCCCTCCCGTGTGAAATCTCAGGCCTTTCTGAGGGTCCTCAAGGCTGGGTGCACTGACTCTCCCCATGTCCTTTGCACATTTTCCCTGCTAAATACTTCATAGACACCCAGTTTCATTCACCCTGCTTGGGAGGATTGAGATGTCAACACCAGCGTCAGTAAAAGGTGCTTTCTGTGTTATTAAGCTGGCAGGAGCAGGGCTTCGCTGAGGAGCAGGTGGCCATCGGCCCTGCTGCTCCCATGGCAACCCTGCCTATGGCCAATCTGCAGGGTGAACTCTGTGCCCTGTGTTGAAAAAAACAAGAAACCTACCTGCCAGCATTAGTAACTGAAAGAACGGGTGAGGCTCTCATCGCAGGCAGTGACTGCGCATCTTCAAGGATGGTCACCCATGGCCTGTGCCCTCAGCCACCTGCTGCAGTCCACGAGTCACCTTCAATGACTGCTACGGTGTTGATTGGAAAAGCTAGTAGGGAACAAAGAAAATGACATTTATTTGGGACTAATCAGGGTTGCAACTCAGGAAAACACAAACTCAAGCAATCTTGAGAATGTCCTCCAAGGTTGCACAGAACAACAGCTGTGTTCAGTGCTGGAAACAGCGAGGAGGTTGGAAATCTCCGTACTTGCTAGTCAGGAACCACAGTCAGCGCGTGCTCATGAAAGCGAAGCTGTCAGAGAGGGGCTGAGTGCGTCTCCTTCTCGGCGGTTTAAGGGAGGTGTTTGTTGTACAGAAGGGCAGCAGGGCTAATGCTCAGGAAACCACAGCTCTGGCTCCCACAGGGGGGGTGAGCGTGACCATAGCCTGTGAAAACCTCCACCGTGGCCAGGTCTGAGACCCAATGAGCACGATTCTCCTGACTCCTGGGTTAAGAGCGACTACCAGTGTTCCTCTGTTTTGATTTTCTTCCTTGACAGCAGTAAAACTAAAAACCTAATAACCCTCCTCTCTCCCCACTAAAATAAAAATAGGTAAATAAAACCTATGGAGTCAGGTATGGTGGTACAGGCCGACAATCCCAGCACCCACAGGGCAGGGGCAAGAAGATTGCATGTTCAAGCCTCGCCTAGACAACTTAGCAACTTAGTGAGAACCTGTGTCAAAATAAAAAAGCTCAGTACAAAGGCCCTGGGTTCACTCCCTGGTATCACAAAAGGGGAAATGTGCTATGTCTGATGTTATTGCAGTTTGTCAAAATTCTTTTCTTCCTAAAAATTTCTGCACAGGTTTAGTGGAAGTACAAGTTACTATCTAGAAACTTCTACCCACAGATGCCAACTTTGATAATTAATTTGTGTGTGTGTGTGTGTGTGTCTGTGTGTGTGTGTGCATGCGTGTGTGTTCCTGAGGTAATGTGGATTGAACCCAGGCCTCATATATCCTAAGCAAGCTTGCTATATCCTTAGCTACATCCACAACCCTTAAAACATTCTCGCTGAGGAGCAGGTGGCCATTGGCCAAAGTTTTTACTTTGAGACAGGTGTCACTAAGCTGTCCAGGCTGGCCTTAAACTTGCATTCCTCCTACTGCAACCTCATGAGTCGCTTGGATTACAGGCCTGGGCCAGCACATCGGGCTAATGCAGAAAAAAATTTAAGTTAGAACATCCACTGGGTTTCTTTACCAGCTGAAAAATATTTCTTTACTTATTCAAAACTTCCTTGAGGTTCATTCTACCTATGTAAATACTCAAACTAATACTCAACCTACCTGAATAAGACAAAAAACGAATATACATGTCAGTAGCTGCTTTCAAGTGCACCAAAAGAAAGAGATTTACTTTTCGGGTTGTCCTGGTGGGTTTCTGAGATCATCAGGGAAGTAACAAAATCTAGATGGAAAAATGCATTTCTTCAGCGCTTCAACTGGGGAAGATGGAAGAGTTCTAGAAATGAGTGATGGTGGCAGTTACATAAGAGTGTGAACGAACTCAACTTTACCGACCTGTTTGTTCGCTTAAAAACAGTTTAAGACTGTTTTGGCACATGATGCAGCTACCCCACTTCTGAGTATATAGCAAAGGAAACGGATTCCGCACTCCAGAGACCCACCGCACACCCGTGTCTACTGCGGCACCGTTCACCACGGCAAAAACACAAAACCTCCACCAAGCCCGTTCACAGGAGAGTGGACCAGGAAACTGGTCCTTATACAAGATGGAGGATGTTCAGCCATAAATAAGAATGAAATTCTGCAATTTGCAGTGAAATGGGTAGAACTAGAGGACGTGGTTTTTAAGTGAAATAAGGGAGACACAGAAAAGCAAGTCTCATATTTTTTTTCTCATATGGAAATTGACAAAGTTGACCTGAAAGTAAAATAAAGATTGCTAGAGGTTGGGAAGATGTGAGGGAGGCAGATTAAGGGAGGTTGCATTTGATCTGTGCAGGCTATATCCATGTATCGAATACCTCATGGAACCCTATTAAGATGTACAACTAATACGTGTTAATAAACATGACAGATTGCAAAACACCTTAGGGCTCATCAAACATGGAAATGATACGTGTTTGAGGGAGATGCAAATGCAAGTCAGCCTGATTTAATCACTATATGTTGTATACACATATTGAATTACTGTCCTGTATCTCAGGAGTGTGTAAAATATTATGCATCAATTGAAAATGTAAAAAAAATTAGTGCTCTGATAATTCAAAGTAATCTACCAGTTTGGTCTCTTGACCACACTGTTTAAACCATTGGCACCACCAGTTACTCTGCAGCGTTTTTCGTTTAGTTCATAAAATTTATCCAAAATAATTTTTAAAATGTATTAAAAATACTTCTGTTTTCAAATACATTTAGTATTTAGCACAGTTTTAGAAAGAAGCAAATGTGTTTCTTCAGACTTTAACACATCAAAGGCTGAACGTTTTTCATTTACTTCCAAATTTGGACACCAGGATTTCTCGGTCAGCCCCACACACAGCAGACAGTCTTCTGTCCCTAACTGCTCTCAGTTGGACCTCATGCCAGCTGTTACTTTTCCACGAGTAACATTTTCATCTGTGCAATGTTAAACTTAGAAGAACAGCGTGATGCTCCCATCCTGCGGTGTGGCTTCGATGTCGCTGTTATTTTGTTTGTCTTCTTTTTCTGCAGTGCTAGGGGTAGAACCCAGGGCCCCCTGCGTGCTAGTAAGTGCTCTAGCTCTGTGCTCGACCCTCAGTCCTTCCATGCAGCATTTATGTCCCGCTTTCTTTTTGCAGTCAAATTTGAGTTAACTGTAATGCATTTCAGGGAGACACACTGAGGCCATAGAAAAAAAGGTTCCACAGGGACAAGATGTGTCTGGGCACCAGGAACCACAGGAGTACCACCCTCCCGCTCTCCATAGCTTCCTGGTCTCCAGCACTCACCTCCTGCCAGGCACTGTCTAGTAAGGTTGGACTCGCATACAGGGGTTGGGGGGGCGGCTCTGACTGCCCCACACACTTTTGCACACAGAGCACCAGAGCCTGCCCAGCTCTGGATTCAGCCCAGGCCCCAAGGCAGATACTGTTGGGAAATTTTTTTTTTTTTTTTTTGTACAGGGGATCAAACTCATGACCTTGCACTTGCTAGGCAGGCGCTTTGCCGGTGAGCTGTACCCCCGGCCACTGTTGGGAAAATTAAACAGAAACTCACAACCATCTGTATCCCTACTTGCTAGCTGTGGGTTCTTTTGTAATGATGAAGAATTTACACCTCTCAAGAAAATCACCCCTTGCAAGCTTTTCTGACCAAGGATATGTCATAAAGAAAACAGCTGGAAGCTGGGTGATATCTTCCTGCTCATAGTTTACCTAACCGCTAATCTTATGGAAAACTAATGTTTGCTTTAAAATAGAAAACCAGGCCATGGTACATAAGACATCATATCCTAGGAAGGGACCACTAGGACAGAACCTCAGTCATAAAGCAATCAGGAGATGCTTAGTAACAACTGCGCTAGTTAGGGACTTGCTTTATTCCATCCTGTGCATATGGTTATAAAACGAAGTGTGAGACCTTGAAAGATGGCTGTTTTAATTATGACTTGTTTAGTGCCTGCTGGTGGAAATCATTTGTTCCATGTATAAATACAAAAAGAACTGAGTTTTTAACTCAGTAAACTGTAAACTGAGTTGGTTTGAACTTGAGTTTCAGCCTTTTCTCTGTGACTGGTTACAGAAACAAACTTTGTTCTGTCTCAGTCTGCTTCTTGGTTTACTGGCTTCAAGGGAAACAGCTGGACAATTTCCTGGTGAAAATGCACCCTCTGGTTTCCAGCAGGCCAGGTCCACTGTGCTCGCTTCCATACTTTACGCAAGCCAAGTCTCCAGGCGGGCGCTCTTTGCGTTGGAGACCCATCTGTGTGGGTGTGCATCCTCTCGGGTCCTTTTGTCCGTGGTGCTGAGCTATTCCATTGTGTGAATGCCTCACAAGGTATTTATCTTTTCCACCGTGGACAGACACCGTGGTGGTTCCCAGTTGGGGCTGTCACTATAGTGCCGCTTTACCATTCTGCACATCTTCAGAGAATATAAGAGCATTGCTCTTTTCATATCATTGGGTAACAGTTAAGTCCCTGACCCCCCACCTTGTTTTTTCTTTTTGTGAAAGCTCAGTGTAGATTTTATTTGGATTAGTCTCTTTAGTGCCCTAGACAGCTGTGGCCTGGTTTTGTCTTTCGTGGTTTCCTAGTTACTGGGGGGAAAAATGTTTGCATTGCAATGACATTCTCTCAAATATATTTCTAGCAGTTCAATAGTAGATCTAAATATAAATTTTGAAGCATAGAAGCCAATTTCTAATAGAATAAACCATAGCAAACCATTTAGCCGAGTCATTGGATCAGTACTGTTCCCAGTGCTCGATGAGGTCATCCGAAGATGCGGCCCTGCAGCGGTGGTGATCTGGGTAAAGCCATCATTCGCACATCTCACGGAAGGCCACTGCCGAGCTGGCATCAGTGAATGGCCAGGACGCCACCAGGAGCCGCTGTGCCTCCGCTCCCGCGGTGGGTGTGGGTAATTGGTTAGTTCCACGGTCACCTGCCAGGGAGGCAAGGAAGGTTAGGGTGACAGTGCCCCACCTTCTCCCTCAGCTCGTTCCCCTCATGACAAGGAAGGTTTATGTGCCCAAGATGCCAGAGCCCCTTCCGCAGGGCAGAGCTGCGCCGCCACGGTTTTGGCGAGGAGAAAAAGCTGTTCTAGCTTGCCCGCTTTGTTCTGCCCCTGAGCGGCTCGGGCGGCTTATGCCTGGTGCATTCCAGAAATGCAGCTTCAGGGAGGGAAACTGCAAGGCTCTGAGGCATGGCAGAGATGCAGCACAAGACTGAGGAGTGCCCAGGCACCCTGCCCCGGGCAGCACCCCACCTCTTCTGTCCCAGTGACCTCCTCCGTCCCTCCTCCTCTACCTCTGTCTGACCCAGCAGTCAGAGCAGGCCACCCTCTGTGACTCCCTTGTTACAAAACTTTGCCAAGGCCTATTCAAACAAGATTAATGCATTAGGTTTTGTCTGAGATGCCCTTGCTCAGTGCATCCCAACCCTCAGTTCCCCACCATGTCCTCCACTACTTTCCTCTCACTCACACCAGCACCTAAAATCTTCCTGCCTTTTGTTTCAGCAGAACTGAACAGCCCCTTTTAGGATATCCTGAATAAATCTGTCATTATCTCTTTAATTTTGCCTAGTGCAACTTTTTTTTGACGTAAGTTAGAATTTTTATTTTATCACCCCTTTTCATAAATCGAGACAAAATATATCTTGGACTTTTACAGTATAGTGTTATGCACCACAGGAGGAAGAATCATGTTCTTGTTTTCAGAAATAATCGTTTCATTAGGGCCAGGGGTTTAGCTCAGTGACACAAGAGCCTGCCTGGCAAGTGCGAGGTCATGAGTTTGATCTCCAGTACCAAAAATAATAATCATAATAATAATAATGATAATCCTCTCATTAGAAAACTAAAATGCAGCTAAATAAGAAATAAAATATTAGATAACAAAATATATTGGGGTGGCCAGTATTGTTTTCCTATTACCTTGTATCCAAGCCCTGTATTGCTTTCATTGTTTTGTTTTGATTGATTTTATTCTATTTTGTTTGTATTATGCCTGATGGTATAGGCAGCTACTTTGAAGATAACAAGAGGCATTATGGTAGCCATTGTTGATTTCCTTTTGTATTGTTTTGAATCTTGTACCACATTCATTGTTTTGTTTTGATTGACTCTATTCTGTTTTATTTCATTTGGTTTTATTCTCTTCAAAATAATAAAAAAAAAGAAAATATTGACCTCTCTAAAATTGTGCTATATAAAAAATAAATCTTCAGTTTCTTTCTAATTTCTTTTTTTATTTTAAAAAGAAAACCAAAAAAGGATAAAAACGATACAGAATTTTAAAAAAAGTAAATTAACAGTTGCTAATGTATTGCATATTGTTATCTTGAAAGTAGTTGTTCAGACGCAATTGTTGAGAATAGTTTCATAGCCAGATCTCCTGAAGGAGACCCAAATATCCTCTATCCCCTGTTATTTCATTAAGATATTAGCCCTATGAGTCTGAAAAGCTCCATAGCTTTGTACCCAATCTTTCTAAACACAGGTCTTGAGCATCCATCAGCCTATCTGCCACCCTGCAGTCCCAGCCTCTCCCTGTATGTTGTTAGGTATGCAGTAGGCATCCCAATAAAAATGTCACTTCTTGAGTGACATTAGCAAAACTGCAGAGAGGACCTTCAACCCTTGGCAGAAATATTGAAAGAATAAGGAAAATTCAGATGAAAGGGAGTTAGGTGTAACCTGTTGCTCCTGGCTTTGAAGATGGAGGACTGTAAATCAAGGAAAGTAGGGAGCCAGTCTGAATCTGGGACCTAATCCTACTGATATAGGGGAATGAAACTCCCAACCTACTAGATGTTCCACACGAGTTCGTTTCTCTAAAATTGAAGAATGAATTTTAGGAACAATGGAGGTTATGAGCAGGATATATTTATTGAGAGAAAGAAAGCGTCCATCTGAGAGAGAGACAGAAGGGGTCCCAAGTGGGTTGCCAAAGACTCTGGCTTTTCTAGGGGCTTTTATAGAGTAAAATCAGGAGGTGAGATGGGTCCAAGATGGGGAAAACCTGCAAACTCGCAAGGCAGACAGGCATGAGGTGGGACAGAACTATGGTCAACCAATAAGATTAATTGTTCAGGTAAAATTGACCAAATCAGGGACGAATAGGGAAGCGAGTCACACAGCAAGGGAGAATTCTTAAGGATCAGTGACTCTTCCACAGGGGATTGGGATGGTCAAGGTGATCTATACTTATTTAGAATGTCAATCCCTGATGTTTCTACTTAGGGTGTGGTTTATTTGTTTTGCCTTTTGTCTTGAGATCTGGCTTACA
>RJWT010038815.1:0-12789 GCA_004365215.1 Cuniculus paca | reverse complement strand
AAGTTGGGGGGAATAGAATGGCGAAGGATCTTAAAAATGAATCTTAGGATTTTAGGTTTGATGGAGAACTTGAATTAAGGTATGTTGTTACTATGAGAGTAGCATTTTAATAAGATATGTTGTTGGTCTCTGGTGCACGAATAGGTTGGAGAAGAGAACTGAAGTAAGGATATTAGTTGGAAGTTGTTACCATACCCCAACTGGGGATACATGTGAAAGCATTAGAACACTGTAGCAGAATTTAGCTTATTAATGTGTTCTCAGTTTTATGTCTAACCATCTGATAGTTTCCTCAATTGGAGTACATAAGGGCGTTTATTATCTTCAGTTATTATCTGATACTTCTAAAAAAAATAACAGTTAAACCAGAAATCACTTATACTTACAAGCTGGCTTTGAGAATATTTTATGATTTTGAGTATGGATAGAAAAAGATATTTGTATTTCAGAATAAGGATGTCATGTTAATAATAGATAACATTGTCTGCTTACTGATACCCTGTTTTAATTCTGTAATATGTATTAACTCATTTAATCTTCAAAACAGTTCTAGGAAAGTCAGTGCCATTATTTCTGTTTCACATGTGAGGAAGGCAAAACACAGAGATGATAAACCATATTGAATTTCTGATTTAAAGAATTAGTTGTTAACTTTGCCCTTACCTCTACTCTTGATTTTTTTTCTTCCTGTGCTTCCAACTTCACAGCAGATTCACTCTCACCTTTTAGAACTACCATGAGAAAAAGCAGCATTCTTATATTAAGCTTACTTTCATGCTTTTAATTAGAATTTGCTTTACTGCCATAAATGCTGCATGTGAAAAAATAAATGAGTCAAAGACCTTATTTATCTTAAAAAAACAGTAGGTGATTTATAAAACCCAGGAGAACTGAAAGTATAATTTATGTTGTTAGTCCATATGGACGTAATGTACAATTGTAAGATTATGAAAAACCTGAATTTTGGAGGGGGGGCGGTAAATACATGAAAGTTAAAACAGATTCTGGTGGAAAGATGTGTTTGTATGTATTTCAAAGCAGATGGTAAGCCTAGTGATAAAATTCCATGGGGGAGAATAAACCAGGGAAATAGCCTAGAAAGTAGAAAGTGCTGGTGTTTCAGGATTGTCAGGAATGACTTTTGTGAAGCAAGGGTTTGAGTTGAGTTCTGAATTTTGGAAAGGAGGTAGTTGTTTGAAAATAGGGGAATAACCCAAGGAAAAGTGTTCTAATGAGAGGGTACATAAATTGCAAAGGCCTTGAGGCAGGAAACTTCTTGTATTATTCATTCTTTTTTTCTCCTTGACTTCATTTCTAGAGGCAGGGTATTTGAATTCAGAGATGGTACTTCCACCTTAAACACACAGAACATAAAGACTATATTTTATTTTATTTTTATTTTTTTGGCACTGAGGATCAAACTTATAACCTCGAGCTTGCCAGGTAGGTGCTTGTGCTGCTGAGCTATATCCCAGGCCCATAAAGACTATATTTTAAATGTATTGATTAAAACCTTTTGTCTTAATCTGTGCACACGATTATCCTGTCTGTTTTCTTATTGCTAAGACAGAATAGCTGACACCCACACTTTCATGGTGGAAATATTTAATTAATTTAGTTCTTGGTGTCAGTAAATGGTCAGCAAGCTCCAAAGTAGGAATATTACTGTCTTAGTCACTTTTCTCATCAGTGAGACATAATACCTGACACCCACAACTTAAAAGAGGAAAGGTTTATTTTGGCTCACAGTTTCTAGTGGTTTCAGTCTGTAGTTGATTGGCTCCAAGGCAGAATGGCATGGCAGAGGGGCATAGCAGAAGAAAAAGTACTTAATATGATACCTGGGAAGCAGAAAGACATCAAAGGAGGGAAGTAGGGCGATAAACCCTTCCAGGTCATGCCCCCAGTTACCTGTCTGTTACTGTCAGACCCTGCCTCCTTATAGCAGATTAACTCATAATCCAGTCACCTTCCCAGAGCCCCACCTGTGAGCACACACAACTCTTGGGGAACATCTGGATATAAACCACAAGGAGTATGGTGGAAGGGCATGGTGGAGCAAAACTGCTTATGTTATTGTGGCTAGAAAGCAGGGCAGGGAAAGCAGTACAGAAGAAGGGGTGAAGGATCAGAAATAGACCCATGTCTTCATGACCCATCTAGATTCACCCAGAAGTGCACTCCACAAATCTCTGAAGGGATCCCAAAGTGAGACAATCAAGTGAACACTGCACCATAACTGCCACCCACGTCCCATTCCTTTTCAACTTCACACCCAGACAAACCTTAAACCATATTTCATTTCCAAATAAGACAATAGCAAGTTTATAATTTCATCTAACATAATACAGCTGAAAATGCAACAGTTTTTTTTTTTTTCAGTTCTTTTCCAAAGTGTATGAACAGTTTCAGCATTTTTCAAAAGTCAAAGTTCAGGTCACCTCTGAGACTAGCTGTGAACCTCTGTAAAAATAAAAAAATGTTACATAATCCTAAGATAAATTGGCACAGGGTAAACATTTCTATTCCAAAAGGGTGGAATAAAGACTGGACCCAAAGCAAGAGTGACACCCACACTTCAAGTCCTGTAACTTAATATCTAACATGTGGGGCACATGTGAGTTCCAAAGGACTTGAGAAGTCCCACTTACATGGCCTTGCTGGTTGCAGACCACATGGCCTCTCTTTTGAACTGGTTTCACTCATGGCCTGCAGCCTTCCTAGGCATACATTACACATTTCTGGCATCTTCAACTTACTGGGATTTCCATTGCACCTTTGGTTTCATTCCTACAGTTCACTGAGTGCCCTCTCAGGGGCTCCATGCTTGACCTTCCTTTGAAATCTGGGTGGGAGCCTCCTTGACACCACAACTCTTACATTCTGAACAGCAGTAAAACCAGTATCATGCAGTCAGAATCTGCTGTCAGTGGAAGCAGTAGCCATGCCCCCTTGGCCATGGATGTAGTGTCCTTTGAGTGGCTACACGGCTGAGCATAGCAAAACAAATTCCTGGAAACCAGTTCCTTAGGAAGCCCTTCAGGAACAGATGTCTCTGCTCAAAGGAAAGGCTTACAGTTTTACACTGTAAGACTAAAGGGAGCCTTGCATGGGTCACAGGTTCCTGACATGCCCTCAAGGCATCTTCTTTGTTCCTGTGCAAAGTACTTGGTTTTTAATGGCACTAATCTTTTTAGCTCCAACTTTTCACGTTATTCCTTTTGTACCATAAGATTTTGCACATTTTTGTTCTCTGGTTTTTGTCCCCAATTCTTACTGTAAATCTGGCTGAAAACAGCTAGTAATACCCATGCCACAGTGTGAATGTTGGGTTGCTTTGAAGTTTCATTCACAAGATCACTTATTTCACTGCCCTCAATCTCAGTCTCCTACAAAGTCTCAGCACATGGGCAAGATATAGACAAATTTTCTGCCATAGTATAATATACATGACCTCTCGTCCAACTGCTAATGGAATCCTTGGTCCCAGCTGAAAATCCTTAGCCTGGCCTTTACTGTTCACATTCTTAGCAGTTTTCTGGTCTGCTCTGCCTAGGGCATTCTAAGGCTTCTCTACCCTGCATCTCCCAGCATTTACAAACTTTTCACACAAACCAGTTCCAAAGCTTCCAAACCACATGGTCAGGTGCAGTAACCCCTCTGGAACATATTTTCTATATTTGTCAACTTTCTTATTACTGAGAAACAGTGTATAACAAACACACACACACACACACACACACACACACACACACACACACTTTAAAGGAGGATAGGTTTAATTTAGCTGTTTCAGTGGATTTAGTATGTATTCAGTGCGGTCCAAGGCAGAAAGCTGCTTAGTTCATGGTGACTGGGAAGCAGTACAGAAGATCAGGGCCAGAGAAGAAAGGGGGCAGGTAAACTTATGACGATCTCTTTAAAAATTGTGTACTATAATTTTAGTATTTAATACTTGAAAATATCTGCCAAATTGTTTGTGTGGGCCTAAGAAAGATTCAGTTGCAGAATTGCCATTACTTCAGTGTATACAGATTACATCCTTTGCAACATCTGTTGTCTCAGGAAACCTTATTTGTTTTGATGAATAGAAATTTTCAGAATGAAATTGAATGAGCTATTTTAAGTATTTTCAAAATGAAGGATTTGCTGTTCTGATACCTTTTATTTGTCTTCTTTGTAAGGTTCCTTAGTAGTTTTTTGAGAAGATGCTAGAAGGGCAAAAACAAACCAATCAGGAGTGCCTTTACAAAGCAGAAACGCCACCTCATCAGACAACCTAGTGGGAAGAAAAACTGGCTTTAATGCCTTTAGGTTTATAAGTAAACAATTCACTAAATTATTTTCTAGCTTGAAACATAAAAAAATGCTAAACGTTTATTGTGGAAAAAAGCAAAGGAAAATAAGTTAGTATAGTGAACCCTATGTATGAATGTATCACTCAGCTTCAATAAATCTAAATTTATAGCCAGTCTTAATCCATTTCCTCCAATCTCCATTATTTTGAGGCAATCTTAGATATGTCTTTCATTGTAAGTAGTATGAATTTATGAACGATAAGGACTTTTTAAAAATAAAGATTACTATTAACAGTAAATACACATTACTATTAACAGTAAATACAGTCATTCCTTAATATCAAATGTTCAGTTATGTTCAGAGTTCCACAATGGTCTGTTATTTTAATATTTTGTTAAACGAGACCTTTAGGTGCAAATAGTTACTGTGCCTCTTTACCTTCTTTTTATATCTTTACATTTTCTGTGTCTCTGTTTCTGTCTTTCTTACAATTCATTTGTTGAATAAAGCTGGTCATTTGTCCTGTAGTTTTCCATCATCTGAATTTTGCTGATTGCATTCCTGTGGTGGTTAATGTAATCCTCTGAATCCTTTATTTCCTATAAATTGGTAATTTAGATTTAATCTAAACATTTGATTAGATTCATGAATTTTTCAAAGCAAGGATATTTCATAGGTAATAGTTTACTCTTGAGTCAGAAAGAATATAAAAGTTGGTTTTCTTTCTATGATATTGACCATCACTGATGAATTGTCTACATTAGCTGTCACCAAATCTTTTATTGATAGGATTCCTTTATATTCTTAAAAAAATTATTGAGCATCCTAAGGGTTTTATGTTTAAATATCTTTATATCTAGTAGTGTTTGCCACATCGGAAATTCAAAACATAAATTTAAAAAATACTTGTTTATTCATTTAAAATAACAATAACGAATCTATCGAGAGTGAGAGCACGTTTAAAAGCCAGGTAACATTTTAGTATTATTCTGTGACTCCTTACATTATAGATCCTGTGAAAGAAGCTTAGGAACTTACACACGGTGGGAGGACTGTGCTTTGGGAGCTACTAATTTAGGACCATTTTTATTAGTGGCCCCAATTCTGTTTTTCATTTGAAATTTAGAATTTTTTTTTTAATCAACCGTTTAGTTATTCTGAGATACAATTTGTACAAATAAGGCAGAGTGAACACTTGATTCTTTTTTTTTTTGCGGCACCGAGGATTGAACTCAGACCTTGCGCTTGCTAGGCAGGCGCTTAGACTGCTGAGCTAGATCCCCAGCCCTGAACGCTTGATTCTTTTCCTTTAGTGAGAGAAACTTTATTAGTTTCCTTTTACCTTGTGAGAAAAAGATAATGATTAAGCTCCATTTCTGCTGATTGAAGCCACTTCCACTTAGTTCTACAAATGAAAGGAAGGTCACTGTTAATACATTAGAGTTGCCTTCTTAAATTATTAAAATGCAGTTTGTATTTTACAGGTTGCTTATTTTAGTAGTATCAAATAACAATCTCCATAAGAAACTTGCTTGCAGAGTTCTAAAAACGATTAGAATCTTCCAACTTATCAGATGCTGTCACCTGTTTGTTTCCTTAGAGAAATGTTGTAAAGATTAACAAGATAATACCTGTGAATTGTTTAAAACTCCTGTTTATTATGAGATACATTACTGTGGATTCCATAGGAGGAAAAAATGTAGATTGTCTTACAGAATGTGGAGTTTCATTGCAGTTTGCTTTTTGAAAACTGAACGTCTAATATGCTTCCAGAATTACTTTGAGAATTTCAATACTCTTGAAGTAAGATAGGGAGTTGTATACTGTCAAAAATGATAAAACCCAGGGACCAAAACTTGAGATGGTTTGAAGTCTGGAGAGAGGAGATGTGTGTTGGAATAGTGTAAGCAATAGATTAATTAGGCATAATAAAGTTTCAATTTTTGTTCTTAAACACAAATGAAAGGGGAAGATCATCTTAATTCCTTACTTGTGGGTACTTGAGATGAAATGTGGAATCAGTTTTCATGTACTTAACAATTTTTATTTTAATTGACTTTTGGAATTTTTACGACACCATACAAATATGTTGAGATGAGTTTATTGTGCCAACTATCTATAGATCTTAAAATACTTGGCAGTTTTAATAGTTATTTAATGTGGATTAGGAGAGGGAAGGATGTGAGTTGAAGGATGGAAGGAAGCTGAACCCAACAGAATAATCTGCCAACAAAATAAATCTTTTCCAGTTAGATTTAATCTCTTGTTGCTTTTGGACCTGATGAAAATTGTTTTAGAGATAAGAAGTTAACACGGTTTAAGGTTTGAAGATGTATTTTGGTTATATAGTATATTTGTAGGCTGTAAGAAAGTAAGAAAATTAAATAATTTGTATTTATAAAGTTTCTTTGAAAAAAGTCAGATTTTTATTTTTGAGAGTTTTACATGGTATTATCATTCCATCAAAATATATCTCAGATTAAGAAATTAAGTCTTCTCTTTTATTGTTTTAATCTTTTTTTTCCTCTTCCATCTTCCACACAGTGAATCCTATAGTATTGTTAACTTTTGGAAAAAGATTTAATGAACCCCTTCCAAATGGAGACTTGAAGAATTGTTATCCATTGTAAATGATGAGTGCAGTGACTGAATGTTCACTACAAAGTTTAACAATGTTTTGGTTTATGCAAATAGATGTATGTTGTTTATGCTTACACAGTCATCACTGTTTTCTGTTCCCATCCGTTTTTCCCTTATACTGCAGAACTTTAAAAAAACTGTCTAGTCTGACCTCGATGTAATTTATTATCATGTTTAGGATTCTATTTTTAATATTACATTTTAAAATGTTGACTTTCTAAAATATAATTTATGACCCCCAAAAGATAATGGGTTTAAAAAACATGGACAAAATGCCTTTTCATAGGCAAGCTCTAAGTACATGTTCAGTGTATAAACTTGTTAATATGAAATTTTTACAATCTAAGAGCACAGCATTTTTTAAAGGGAAAGAGAGAAAACTGTAAAGAAGATAGTAAGGTAGTAAGGAAATCTTTATTTTGAGTGTTTAGTTTCTGTACTTTTTTTTTTTTTTCCTACTTGGGAAAGTTTTGTAGAGTTGAAGTGAAAGAAGACAATCACTAAGGGCTGGGGATCTAGCTCAGTGGCCTAAGCGCCTGCCTGGCAAGTGCAAGGTCGTGAGTTCAATCCCCGGTGCTGCAAAAAAAAAAAAAAGAAGAAGACAATCACTCTGATCATCTTCCTTTATTTCCAGATTTTCAGCAACATCAAAAAATTCTCAGTTGCTCCCTCAATGCTTGAAGTAGTTCTGGATGACTACTGCATGTTAAGATTTGCTTTGTACAGTGCTTTAAAAAAATGCTTCTGTTATGGCTTCTGTCTAGATGTCCCCCCATAGCCTCATGCAGCCATCTAAGTGGGGCTTTTTCAGAAGTGCCTGGATCTAGTGTGTGTGATTGAATCATGGTGCAAGGGTGCTAAGATTAAGGGTGTGTGATCACTAAATCAGTCCACTGATTGGTTTGGCATCTCCCTAATCCCAGTAACCTGGAGAAAATTTAAGGGACAGAATGTGGCTTGTCTTACCCCTTTCTTCCTTGCTTTGGTACCTTCTGCCTGCTGTGAACTGTTTCTCCTCTTTGATGCGTATCTGCCATTCCACATTACCTTGGAGGCAGCTATTTATGGACTGAAACCTCCACAAACTCTGAGCTAAATGAACCTTTCTCCCTTTAACTTGGGGTATTGGGTATTTTGTCTCAGCAACAAGAAAAGTAACAAAAATAGCTTTTTAATGAAGAGAGGGAATAGTCCTAAATTTTTCTCTAGGCTTAGGTTTTTTTTTTTGAGACAGGTTCTCACTTTGTAGCTCAAGCTGTCCTTGAACTCACTATGTAGCCCAGGCTGGCATCCAACTCGGTGATTCTCCTGCCTCAGCTTCCCAAGTGCTGGGATTACAGGTGTGCACCACCAAGCCCAGCTAGGTCTAGTTATTTTTAATGGCAAATTTCTGTTTGCAGTATAATATGGACTACCTTGATATAAGCTGTTACTCCTTTGATAATTTCGTATTTGCAAATGAGTCTCACTCATATTTGCAAGTACTTAATGAAGTTCATGAACTGAGGTATATATAATTTCTTTGTGGTGAAAACGTTCAAAATCCTTTCTTACAGCTTTTTTGAAATATATAGAACATTATCTTTTGTTGTAATTACTGTACTATGCAGTGTGAACACCAGAACTTATTTCTTCTACCACTGAATACCCGTTGATCAGCTGTGTCACTCCCCACTAATCTCCCTTTGGTTACCACTGTTTTATTCTCAACTTCTTTAAGGTCAACTTTTTTAGATTCCACATATGAGTGAGATGATATGGTATTTGTGTTTCTGCACTTGGCTAATTCACTTAATGGAATTATCTCTAGTTCATCTATGTTGTTGCAAATGATGACAAGATTCATCTTGTTTGTGGCTGAATAGTTTTCTGATATGTATATATAGATATATGTATCTATCTCAGTTTCTTTTTTCAGCAGTTGATGGACACAGCTTGATTCCCTTTCTTGTCTATTGTGAATAGTGTTAAAGCAAGCATAGAAGGGCAGATGTGTCCTTAATGTACTGATTTCAGTTCCTTGATTATACCTTGTAATGGAGTTGCTATATAGATCATGTGGTAGTTCTATTTTTAATTTTTTGAGAAATGTCTATACTCTTTTTTAATAATGGCTATACTGAGTTACTTTCCCATCAGAAGTTCACATAACGGTTTCTCCCCCCTCTCCACAAACTTGTCAGCATTTATCATTTGTTTTTTGATAGCAATTATACCTTTTTTATCCTTTTTTTTTTTTTTTTGGTTTTTGAGACAGAGTCTCACTCTAATTCAGACTAGCCTTGCACTGTGTAGCGCTGGCTGGCCTCGAACTCCCAGCAGTCCTTCTGCCCCAACTTCCCAAGTGATGAAATTACAGGCTTGCACCACCACACCCAGTGATACTAATTATTCTTGAGTGAGGTGTGATACTTCAGTGTGGTTTTGATTTGCATTTCCTTGATGATTAGTGATGTAGAGCATTTTTTGCACTGCTGTCCATTTGTATATCTTTTGAGAAATGTCTGTTTAGGCCTAGCCCATTTTAAAATCAGATTATTTCTGTTTTTGCTATTGAGTTTCTTAGTATTCTGAATATTTACACTTGATCAGTTGTATAATTTGCAGATATTTTCTCCTATTCTGTAAGTTGTCTGTTCTGTTAGTTGATTGCTTTGCTGTGCAGAAACTTTTTAGCTCCATGTTATCCCATTTGTTTACTTTTGTTTCTTGTTCATTTGAGGTTTTGTCCAAAAAATCTTTGTCTATTCCTTTGTTATGAAGTACTTTCCCTAAGTGTGTTTTATTTTTCTTGACTTACATTTTAAGTCATTTCTCCCAGATTTCTTAAAGTTGTGGAAGCATCTAGGAAATGGTATTTTTAAAATGCTAATAATTCATAAGAATTCATATTGAAAATGATGTGATTTCATGCTGTTATTATGAATACAGTTAGCTACTCTTTGTGAGTTCTCATGTGACAGATATTTGGGTAAATGCTTTTATTTAACCCTAAGTCTAAAGATAGTTGGATGAATCTCCATATTATTAATGAGGAAGCTATCCACTTACCTAATTTTATACAGTCAATAACTGATGGTGCTGAGATTGAAATTCACATTTATTTCACTCCAGAATCCATTTACTTCAATTTTTGTTTAATAGGAAAATAATGAATTTATAGATGTTTAAAAATATCAATCTTGTTTCCTTGGAATGGTCATGGAATTCCACTTTGTTTAATAAGTATTTTCAGATGATACCTTTTGAGATTCTGTTAGTATCTTGCCCCTTTTTTCTCTCCCTCCTGTGTTATTAAGTGTTGATTTACACACTTTAGTTAATAAGTCTACAAATTATTTTTAAGGATAGGGTGTTACTGTATTGCCCGGAGTGGACTCAATCTATTGATCTTCCTGCTTTAGCCTCCTGAGTAGCTGAAACTACAAGTATGGTTTGATTCACACATTTTAGAACTGTTTCTGTATTTATCTTCTCTGTCCTCTAGGAATTGGCCTACTAGGGAGATGGGCACTATTTTGTTACTTCAAGTTTACAGATGTGTAAATGAACATTATGTGGTTTGGTTAAAGCCTTTGTGGGTTTCCTACTGTGGGATCCTTAAGAACTTGAATTCTACTGTGGTTTTATTTGTGAATGATATTTTTACTTCAGAGAGAGATGATAGAGGAAAACAAGGAGAATTGAATTTTAGTTCAGTTTGGAACTACGGTCCATTAGTGAAGTATACAGAACTAAAATGTTAATGAAAATGAGAGATTAATAATTGCAAGATGTCTAGGTTTAGAATCACAGGGTGACAGCTAAACTGTCTTGTACTTGGCAGATAGCTGTATGACTTTGAGTAATGTCTATTCCTTGATTTTTTTTTTTGGTTTGCTTTTTTGTTTTTTTGTTAGATTCATCACAGTCTCTTCCTGGGGTTGTTGTCAGAATCAAATAAGATATTCTCAGTAAGTACTGTTGTAACAAATGTAAAGTTTTATCTTACTAACAAATTGTATTTTTTAACTTTGTACTTCTTTCACTGGAAAAAGACTTGTGTTATCTTACTGGTTTGTTTGTGATATATAATACGTACACTAATTTTCGTGGTACATATTTAAATCATATCTTGATTATGTTTAAGTTCCTTTTTTCCTCTTTCCCCTATGTCCTTCCTTATCCACACTAAGTTTACCTTCTTGTTTCCTGCCATCTCTCTTTAGTTTACTCTTTAACTTATTTATATTTTGGCTTTCTCATGTAAGAGATCTTCTAGAACTTACTTTCTGTGTTTGACTTCTTTTGCTTAATATTATTGGTCTAAAGATTTATCAATTTCAGTTCACTTTCTGAATAGGATTAACCTGCCTTAGTCCTTCTATATTAGAGTTTCCTACACTGTAAGGCGAGGTCTTTGAACCTTGCTCAAGGGAATGGCTCTAATTGGTTACATCATGTGTACCGATGACACTTGACATAAGTGTTAATGAGGATGTGGAGACCATGGCAGAGGAGGAAGGGCTTTATGCTAATGTATAAAATAAGGACAAGGTGAATTGATGATGACTTTAAAGTGAACTTGACAGCTAACAGATCTGGTATTATTAGGACTTCAAATGTAAGGTATTACAGATATTGTTTTGTTTTGAGACAGTTTTATTATGTAGTCTAGGCTGACCTTGAACTCACTGTGTACTGAGTGCTGGGCTAAACTTTTTTGGGGGCGGGGTGGGATAAACTTTCTAAACAAGAAAATTTTTTATAGCTTAAAATATCAGTTTAAATGTAATACATTAATTTATTGAGTTGCATGTCCATAATAAAATTTTAAATGGTGTAGACAATCATTATTAATCAATTTTTAAAATATTCTTTAAAAAATGTTTTGTAATTTCACCAACAAATATGTGAAGTTATGCTCAAAGACTCTTCTTTCAAGGTTAATGAATACCATAATGGTTTGAGGTCTTTTTTCTAAATCATATTTTTTTTTTTTTGTCTTTTTGAGACAGGGTCTTACACAGTTCAGGCTGGCCTTGGGCTCACTTTGTAGCGCAGGCTGGTCTCGAACTTGCAATGATCCTCCTGCCTCAGCATCCCAAGTGCTGGGATTACAGGAGTGCACCACTGCACTCAGCTAAATCAGAAATATTACAAGTAAGAATTTGAAATATAAGCTCTTTAAAGGGCAGTTTTTTTCTTAGCTGTAAATAATTAATTTTTTATATAATTCTGAAGTCCGCATGATTTTGTCTTTTTTTTTTTTTTTTAAAGTGGTGGTCCTGGCATTGAACCCAGGTCCTTCACACTGAACTACAACCTTAGCTCTTTTTTATTCTTTATTTTGTGACAGGGTCTTGTTAAGTCACTAAGTTACTCAGGCAGAGCTTAAAGGAGGTAATCATGCTGCCTCAGTCTCCCAGAGTGTTGGGATTATAGGCATGTACCATCATGTGTGGCTGACTCTAGCTTTCCAAAAATTGTAATATATGTATATATATATATATATATGTATACATATATATATAGTCTTTTTATTTTTGCCTACTATATATGTCAAATCTTTATTACAGGGACGAGGTCTGGCCTAGAGATAATAATTTTGAGTACATTCTGGCAGTGATTCTCAAGCAGTACACATCAGCATGAGTTGGAGGAGTATTATAACATTAATTGATGGGGTCCACCCAGTTTTCTGATTCAGTAAGCCTGGGTTGGTGTCTGAAATTTGCATTTCTAACATGTTGTCATGTGATGCTGATGTTACTCTGCGAATCATACTTTGAAAACTAATTACGTTTTTTAAATCTTGCGAGAATAGACAGATCACCTGGGAGGTAGCTTAATTTACAAAAAAGGACGAGG
>RJWT010038814.1:0-12788 GCA_004365215.1 Cuniculus paca | reverse complement strand
TTTCATTTCTTCTTTTACCTGGGATAGAATTTCTGTTCTAATTTCTCTTATAGCTTCCTGAAGTTGTTTCTTCACTTCAATTGAGAGCACTTCAGACATTTCAGGTGTGCAATTCTCGATCTCCATGTTTTCCTTTTGTGGAATTGTGCTGCTTGGGTTGGATGCCAGAGATTGCCCTCTCCCTCTTCGTGTTGGTATATTCTTGATTTCTTCCACCCCTGAGTAGTGTGGTCCCAGGCACCCCAGCACTGGCCACAATTTCTCTGAAGCTAGGCTGTTTGTCTTTTCTAGCCAGTGCTGGCTATGTATATCTGATGTTGGGTGCCTGTGTCTCTGCACTGAACTGCGCACCAAGCCACCTGGGGTTTGCACGGGAGCAGACCTGGTCAAGCCCTGGGAATCTAAGCTGTTTAGCAACATTGTCTGAAATGCACATGGGAGCCGATCTCCAACCAATCAGCTTCCACGGGTCCGCCCACAACCTGGAGCTCCCAAATGACTGGTTTTTTTTTTTTTCTAGCTTCCGTTCAGGCGACTTCTGTTGGTCTGCCCACAACCTGGCACTGACGCCAGTAGTTGGCAGTCTTGGCCCCGGGCGGGTGCAACCTGCCCGACTCCAAGAAGGAGCCTGGCCGATCACTCTCTCTTGTGGGGTGGGGATGGCGTGGAATTCGAAGCACTCACCAGTAGCCAGTGCAGATCTCTGCATCTGCCACTCTCCTTCACTCCCGTGCCTCTCTGCAGGGACCTCTGGGGTGGACCGCAGCTGTGACCATGACTGCAATTGTGACCGCGTGCGTCTCCAGGCTCAGCAGGTCTTCTGGTAGGGTGAATCTGACTCCAGGCTGAGGCGCTGCCAGCCACCACCTTCTTCTTCATTTAAATTCTTTTTATTCTCTTTGTGGGCTTCAATTCATATTTTATATTGTTCCTTGGTTCAGGGGACCCACTTCCTTCCTTCTTGTCCTCTCCATGATGTTATATTCCAGCATCTGAACTGTTTCTTTCAGAGAGACTGTTTACCCTGCTGCTTACTGTTCTGCCATCTTTAGCTCCTCCCTCACTTCATTCTTCTAAGAATAAAAATGAGGTCCACCTATCACGTATGTAAATATGAAGCTAGCCAAGCGTCTCTACAAGTATGTGAGTAGAAAATGATGAGATGCCTCAGTGGTAAATATAGAAGATATAAGGAAAGTGGAGGTGACTGGAGAAAGTAATGTGTGTGTATAAGGTATTCAGAATCTGGCATGAGCAAAAAGTTGTGAACTGTTAGTAGGAAGATGTACATATTTGCAACGATAATGTTTTGGTCAACTCACTACCTAAGCACAACATATGCTTACTGATCAGCAAAGGAAAGCAAGAGGTATCAATGTAACTGATGGCCAACCTTTCCTATTTTGCTCCCATTCCAGTATAATTCTTGTGGCCATTGGTTCTGGCTATGTGCTCTGTCTTAGATGTTTTCGTGCAGCTCTCAGCTTGGCTCTGAATCCTCTTCCCAAGAATCTTATTTGGGTTCACTATGATGAGTTGCCTTGTATTTAATTGCTGGCTGATGACTACTGACTGGCTCCTGGATTGGACTCAACTTACTCTCCTACTGAGAAATTTAAAAGCATAACTATAAGATTTTACCTGTGTCCCTAAAATTTTCTCATTTATCTTTTGTTGTGGCAATAAAGGAGTGCTAATAATCATTCACATTGAGTCTTTGAAGATAAAGTTTCTTAAAACTATGGCATGGTGCAAAATAGGAACAACATAAGACACATAGGTAGAAGAAGAATGCAGTACATGGAGGTAATATTTGCTATTGTTAGTTCTCAAGAAAAGAAAAGAGAACCTTTATGACTCCTGGGAGGGGAAGAAACACAGGAATAATGCATAGGAGCATGTAGTGGACTTGAGTCTTGAGTCTCTTTTTTGGCAGAAAGTGGCTACTCAGAGAGAAAGGCAAGATAATGTGGGAACCCTTATCATTAATTCTGTGAAAGGAAGCTATAGTATTCCATGTTTCTGCAGGCATGGAGTTCAATGTGAAGTTTAGAGCCACAGAGGCATCAAATGTGTCATGAAAGTTGTGTTGGGTGAAAGGAACTGCTGAAAGAACACGGTAGGCTTTGATAGGGCAGTTCAGGGTCAGGCGCTCTATTCATTCTACTCATGAATGAAAAGGCAAGTATAGAACACAATTGTGACTTTGTTTAGGAGGGATTTGCTTGTGGTAACAGTTCCAGTAAAGCATGTTTTGAGGGTTGAACTTGGCAATATGAATGGGAAGTTGGGCTGTAGTTAGTTGGAGAATTGTTTCTACTACCTGCTAGCAACTGCTTTTTTCCCCTTCCAAGCTTAGGGTAGAGAAAGGAATTGGAATAAGGGTGATCAAAAAGCTGAGACCTAAGAAATAATTTGTGCTTAGTAGCATATATTAAGTCAAGTGTTGTGTTTGTGGAAAGTGTGGATATCAGATTACTGAATCTATATAATCTTTTTGGAAAGAGACTCTAAAAGTGCCTCAAACAAACCAAACTATGTTAAAGAAGAATTACTAGTTAAACTTTTAAAAACTGAAGTTAAACTGAAATTAAATTAAGCAATCTTACATCTTAATTCAAATAAAAATAAACATTAAAACTCTACACTATATAGAAATATGTGAAATGAGAACACCACCAACAGTCATTGATGGGATATGGCTAAAGCTAAAATAAAAGTTTATAACTACAAACATTTTAATTAATATAAGAGATTAAAATAAGCAAGTTAACATTCAGTGCAAGAAACAAAAATAAAGTATAACCTTGAAAAATATAGATGAGAAACCAACAAATAGAAAAGATTTTTTAATAAAAAAGAAGGTAAGTATAAAATTATAGCCCTCACTCTTGTAAGTAGTCTCAAGGTTGTAACTGATATTTACTATCTTTCTCCTCTATCACTTATTCTAGATTTTCTTACTCTTGTCTAGCAACTCTTCTGTTTCAGGCAGTTTACCTGTTGGGATGTCTGAGTCCCACTTGTGTGAGTGACCATGTTCCATGTTTACGCTCTTCTCAGGTTAGGACGGTGTACTTGTTCATTTACTATTAAAGTCAGAGGAGGTTATCTCTCAAGATTGTCCAGGGAACCTTGTGGTTTCCAGACATGCTCTCCTAGCCCAGAACATGCTAGCAGCTCTACTTTCTTCCAATGATTGCTTTAATTTACCCTAGTGATTCTATGCTTTCCTAACTGGTTCTTTGGTAAGAGGATCCTGAAGTGACTGTGGAAATCACAGCTTATAATTTAATGGGATTCTTGCTGTGTGACCTGGTGGTGTTTCCCTCCAGGACTCATCATCTCTAAACCCACAGAGCTTGCAGTTTCAGGCATAGGAAGCAGAGATTTCCACAAATAAATTTCTGTGGTGTTAATATTTGGTGCCACTTCTGTTTCTAGCCATTTTTCTCTGAAACTATGTACTCTATCTATGAAGATTCAGAATCATGTTACGCTCATCAATTTAGAGTACACATTTTATTCTGGAGAGGATATCAGTACCATGCTGTCACCTCAGTTGCTTTTCAGAAAGGCCATTTTATTGCTTGTTAGGCCAACAACTTCTAGGTGATGTGATATACGAGAGGACTCTTGTCTTCAGTGACCATATCCTTTCTTTTGTACTTCTTTGGATGCAAAGTGGGCATCTTGGCCCAATACTGGATTTGTGGGATCCATGTCAGGAGGTCAAACGTTCTACACTGAGATCTTGCTGCTGGTTGACCTCATGCTGCATGCCTGCCACCATGCAAGACAAACTATGCCTACAATGTGTTTCAGTTCCAGTCAAGATGAATCACTGCCTCATCTAGGATTGACAGGATGCAATGTGATCATTGGTTTATCTCCTGGAGGAATAGTTCCATTTGAGAAATGGAATATATTTATTTTATCTCTATTGCTGGTGGGACTGACATGAGGTGGCAGCAGTAGTTAGATCAGTTCAATAACTAGAAGACCATATTAGGCCTATGCTCAGCCCTGACCTCTGCCTCTGACTGATGAGTTAAATGGAAAATAATGGGAAATCTAGCTCATGACATGGGTTTCAGAGGAGGCACTAATACCTGTCATTTCCACAAGGATAAGATCATGATAGTATATTTTATTTAGGATTTTTGACTGGAAAAGCAGAGTTTTAGAGGCTTCAACCTTAACGGTGAAAACAAAAATGCAACAGAGACCCTAGGCAGTTGGAAATGCCAGAAATGTAGAACCCCTGGTAAGGAAAGCTATAAACAGTGAGCAGAATCACCCCAGGAGAGAGGTTATGTGGGCTACAATCTGGAATGCCACAGGGGCAGGGCCACCCAAGATCTTTGGAGCTCTTATCTCACCACAACCGCTCCAGGGCTGGACACAGAGCTATGGGATTTAATATTTGCCTTACTTAGTTTTTCTTGCTTTGGTCTAATTTCTTTCTCTCTATTTCTCCATTTTGGGATGTGACTATTTCCCCTGTGCCATTGTATGGTGGAAGTATTTAACATTTAAAAAAAAAACTTTACAGGGGCTCACAGCTGAGTTTGCCTTCAGTCTCAAAGGAGACCTTGGACTTGGACTTTTTAATAATGTTGAAACTGTTAAAATTTTGGTGACTATTAGAGATAGACTAAATGAATTTTGTGTAATGAGATGGACATGATTTTTGGAGGGAGCCAGGGTGGAATGTTATAGTTTAGATAGCAAATGTCCCCCAAAATTCTCATGTGTGTGGAAGGTTGTACACAGTGGTGCTACCCTCATCAGTGGGTGTGTTCAGTTGCTGAATGTGTTGTTAGGAGATGGGGCCTAGATGGAAGTGTGTCGTTGAAAATATGAATTTGAGGGTGTATTCTTGTCCCAGGCTCCCCTCTTCTTTCTACTTCTTAGTTGCCATGGGTTGAGCATGCCTTCTACCATCCTGTGTGCTCCTGGAAACTGGCTGTCAATGAACTAAAACTATGAGTCAAAATAAAGTTCTCCTACTTTACATTGTTGGTGTCAGGTATTTTGTCCCAGAGATGAGAAAGTGGCTGAGACATTACTTAGTGTGAGATATTTCTTTCTCTAATATTCCAAGAAAAATTCTAACTGAATATTAGTACAATTTTCTGAGCCACTATGTTAAATTTCATGTTAATGGATCATGTTCCGATACTGGTAAACTTTCCCTTACCCAGTTTTAAGTTCTGCCCTCATTCTTGGTCCAGCATACTTAGGATACCTTGCAATAGACACTCTCAAAGCTTCCAACAGTGTAACTTTTCTAGATCTTACCAGCATTTTGGGCATATAATTTTTCTGCTTCCTTTGCATGCCCAACATACTATCAGCCAGATTATATTGTAACACAATTACAGTGTTGTCCTTTTGTCCAGCAGAAGTCGGGTGGTTACAGAACTAGAGAGTAAGTGTATGTTGCTTTACAGACTAACAGGGAACATTGAGCCACTTCCACAGGCACTAAGAGTTCAGGGGGCATCTGCAACGTAAAGGCTTTTAAATTGTTGATCTAAAAGACCCATCACAAGTTTCAGGCTACTCCTTTCCAATCAGGGCTTTGACCCTGGCATCACAGACTTAATCAAGGTTGAGAATGCCACTTTCTCTGGAGCTTTGCTGATCTTATAATTAAGTCTTGAGTTTGATCCTTACTTCCCTCCTTCCCAGGAGATCAGAAGATCAGAGCCTCTTTATATGCTGCCAAGGAGGTCCTCTGATTTTCACACTTAGCCTTCAATTAGTGATTAATTATCCCTAACCCTTTCTTGTCTTTCTCCGCTGTATCAGTACCACTCAGCAAGCCACTGCACTCCATTGTTCTTGTAATTAGTACTTTCTCAGAGCCTCTCTAACACTTAAGCTACTGCACCTGCCAGTGCATTTTCTTCCAACGGTGTCCTATCCCAAGACATCACTGGTAAAATGTTTTGACAGTTGCATTGCTAGTACATGTTTGCAGTTTTGCAGTTTTCAGTGAGTCATCCACTATTTGGGCTGGGGTACTTTTTGTGGGCTGGTTAGCAGGTGATCCAGTTTCAAAAATTCATTTTAGTTCAGTTTTTCTTTCTCAGATCACTCCTGGCAACAACTGTCTTAGAACTGGTTCTCAGGGAAGTAAACTGCGAGATGGAGATCTGAATGGAGGACATTTATGATGAGCGTCCTCAGGATCAATACCTTTGAGGGAGTAGAAGAGGTTGTTCCGCTGTGATGCAGTTTCCACATGAGCCTCATACAATTCTATGGGGAGTCCTGGAGTTGCGATGGTTCCGTAGCAGTTCCTTACCTGATGACCCCAACTTGTTAGTCACTGGATATTTAGTATCTGGGTATGAATTTTGAGAAATTAGCTCTCTTCTACTCAGAACAGTTCCAGAGAGAGATTCAATTTAAATCTCTCATCCCCGAATACCCAGTAGCTGAAGAAATGTCTGCCTAAGCCCAGAAGAGGATCTGAGTAGCACTTCACAGTGTCTATTGAAGCTCCTACACCTTAACAATAAACCGGTAAAAATATGAGGGAAAAACAATACCAAATGTGTTCAGAAAACTGAACCTAATGAGAAACTTGAAGACTGATTTGAAAAGCAACAAATCTTTATTGAGAAACATTAATATGTTAATGAGAGAGCAAAAACATAAATGAAGTATTCATTTCTGAATAAGAAGACTTAATAGAAAATGTGCTTTTTCTTTCAAATTAATAGGATAGAATATCTCAAGACAGATCCAAGCATATATAAGATGCTGTATAAGACAAATATGGTTCTTAAAATCACTGGGAAAAAGAGTTGTTAATAAGTGGTTTTTAAAAAATAGCCATTTGATGTAAATATTAAATTATTTACCATACAATATTTACCAATTCAAGTACCACATGAATTTAACATTTAAATACAAAAAAATCAATAAAGATATGAGAAGAAAATACAGGTCCTTTTTAAAAAAATCATCTTTTATTAGATAAAACACAGAAAGCATAGGAAATACAGACTGTATACAAGAAAAAATAAATTAACTAAATTTCATTGAAATAATGAAAAATTAAAAGCAAATTAAAAACTGTAAATAAATTTATAAGGATAGGTCTACTATTATTTTTATAGTATTAAAAGCTCCTATGATTTAAGAAAAAGAACAAGCACTATAATAGGAAAAGATATAAAAGATGAACAGATAATTTGCAAAAGCTGAAAAACAAAATGAATAAATATATTTCTTACTAGACATTAAGTACACACAATTAAACGCAAAAATAGTCATTTGTCATTCATTAAACTGGACAAAAATTTTTTAAAACTTTAATGCCTATGGTTGTCTTGGATGTGGGAAGTTTACATGCTTATATCCATAGAATGTGAAGCCTGTATGGAAAACGATTTTGCAGTCTGCATTCCAAAACTTCATTCATTCTTTGCCCAAGTAGTTCCACTTCTAGTTGTGAACTCTAAAGAAACAATTACTGATATACCCAAAGATTTACCTGCAATTATGTTCATTATACAATTGTTTCTAATACCAAATGTTGGAAACAGCCTAATACTAACAACTTACTGAATGAATAACTTATCTATGTCATGAAATATGACTTGCTCTTAAACATGATGTTTTAGAACAATAGTGACATAAAATAAGTACATAGACTATTAAGTGAATTTAGCAAATATTAAAATAAGAGATGAAAATGATCCTCCCCCCTTATTCTGTTAATGCATAGAAGGAAAAAGAAAAACACTGCAAGTAAGCACTCCTAAATATTGATAGTGATTATTCCTAGATGGTCAGATTTTGTACAAATTTGATCTTTTTCTTTTTTAGAATTATTTACTTGTGACAACATTCTATGAGTCAAGTTGCAATGAGTACATTGAAAATAAATAAAAAAGTTATCTTCAAAGTTAGTTCTTACTCTATCCTGTTGTTATTCTGATAACTTTACAGGGATTCAGCTGAGAGAGAAAAAAAGAAGCTATAGAATAATGTTAGTCCTGCAGGTCCATAAACTTGGATATTTGAAGATGCATAAATGTTTAAAAGAATAAACTCTAAAGTAGGGAAGCGTAAAAGAATGTGTAGCAAAAGATAAAAGAAAAAAAGAAGAAATTGAAAAAGGAAAAATTTTCAAAAACTAGAAATTTAAAGCCTAAAGTGAACTAAGGATTAAAACAAATCCCTAAACGGGGAGAGATTTAAAACCGAGCATGGAATAAGAAGAAAAGAAACCCTTTTGGCTGAGTGCTTGGCAGCACCAGGGCTCTGTTATGAATGATCAGTGCAGTGCAAACTCCATCAGTCCTACTTTACATTCATCTTTTCTGCCAAAAGGAACGATGCTGGACTGTGAAAGGAAGCACAAACATCAGTAGGAAGGAACTGTGGCCCGAAGTGAATGAACATATCCTGGGACCTCCCTGCTCTAGATGAATTCTAATTTCCTGGTTAGAGCAGATGCATTTCTCTGTTCTTGCACTTGAGAGGCAGGAAGGTAGGTCTCTGCCAGGGACTGTGGAATAACTATGGAGAGAATGAGAAGGGGCCAGTAGATGGGAGATTGGTTAGCATAGTTCCTTGTTTCCAAAAAGAAAAGTGATGCTGTAATCCTTTAGCTTGGTAAAAAAGGTGCTCACATAGATTATTAGGGGAAAGAATCTGAGGAAACTCAGAATAGAGAGCAAATAATCCTTATAAAATAAAGGCAAACCAAGAAGGGAAAAAGTACCATACATCAGAGAACAAATGAGAGCCTCTGTTGATATTGTGCGAGGGATGAAGTATAAGAGAAGGTCAAAGAAGAGGTTGCTTACACACATCTGGGAGTGTGCTAGGAGGGACTGTTCAGGACAAATAGAATAGAATAGGAGTCCTTGATTCAATTGTTTAAAAAAAAACATTTAGGGCCAGGTGCAAGGCTGTGTGTAAATTCTGGCTCATTACTGAAGATATAGAAATTGGTGATTCGGTGCAGGTATCTAAGTTTTAGAAATGAGTTGGAGAAGTCTGGAAATGTTTCCATGATTAAGAGCCTCACAGCTCTGCTGGCTTCGGTGTGAAGTTTGATGATTGCCTGATCTATTTCTTGTCAGTTGTTTAAAATGGTTAATAGGAGAAAAATAAAGAAAAACAATAAAAGATGTAGGAACATTTAAAAAAAGGAAGTGAGAAAGCCATTTTAACTTGCAGGTTTTAACTTTTATTCCTCTTATCCTTTTTCCTTCCTTCCTCCCTTTCTTCTACTATCAAATATTAAGTTTCTACTATATCAAAGAGCTATGTTAAACACAGGGAATACTCCTTCATTTAACAATTATTACTAGGCATCATGGATTCATCAGTGACAAAAATAGGCAAGTCCCTGTTCTTATGGTGATTACAGTTTCATGTGGTAGGGGCAGGGATGGAGGGAAGCAGAAACAACAATAAGCAAATGTGAAGTTATGACGTGTGTTACAAAGGCAAGTGGATTGGATCAGGGAGACGGAGAATGATGGTCGTGAGGATTGCTATGCAGGAGGGCTTCTCTGAAGGGTGACTAACATTTTAGATTGAGAATGTCCTCCCAAAATCTCATATGCTCAGAGCAAGGGATTTTAGAATGTGATTGGATTAAGTACTCATTGGGTGTTACACTCATTGGTGGATTCATTGGTGTATTCAATGGCTGAGTGTGCTTTTGGGAGGTAAAGTTTAGTCAGAACAGATAGGTTACTGGGGACATGAACCCTCTACTCCATTTCTCTTTTTTCTCTCTGCTTCCTGATTTCCATGATGTTAGAAGCTTTCCTTCACAAAGAGCTTTTCTCCATGCCTTCTCTGCATTTCAGTTAGCTGATCAGAAACTATAACCATCAGTCAAGATAAATTTTTCCTCCTTTAAATTGTGGGTGTCAGATACTTTGTCTCAGCATTGAAGAAAGTGACCCAGACAGATTCTGGTACCATTACTGTGGGATTGTTACTGTGAATGTATCTGAATATTTTTGATCATGTGGTTCAGAAGTCTTTGAAACTGGTTCATGGGAGGAGTTTGGAAAGGTATGAAGTTGCTAGCTACAGAAGCTTTAGAATTCTTGTAAACCATGCTTGATGGGAAATTCTGGTCAGAGCTCCAAAAACAAGAATGCTGAAGGAAATGCAGATTGTAAAACCTAGGCTCAGGAGGATTCAGTTGGGAACAAAGACTACACTGGCACTTGGATTTCAGAATATGTGTGCTATGCTTTGGCAGAAAATTTTTCTACATTTTGCTCATGTCTTTGAGAGTTAGTAGGAATTTGAGATTAGGGCTGTAGATTAATGAATCTAGCAGAGGAAATTTCAAGGCAGCTAATGTTGAGGCTGTAGCATGAACACCACTGGCAGCTTTTAGTTGTGTCTATCTTGAGAAGCAGGAGCAAGAAGCAGGGCTCAATAATTCAAAAAAGTTTGCTGGTGTCCAGAAAAGAAGTGTCTGTACAGCAGAGGCCTTTAATAAGGTTTTGGCCCAGAACAGCTCAATTGTTGAAAAGATTTGCATTAAAAAGAAAGCAAGTACTTCGTAGCAGGACAATAGGAAAGATGCCTTGAGGAAATCTCAGAAATCTGCATTATCACGTCTAACACAGGGTCAAGGGGGCAAAGTTGTAAAGGTTTCATTTGAAAAGAGAGCCTCAGAGCACCATGATTGAGGACTGTCAGGGAACTGGTTCCTGGGATTCCATTTACAGTGCTCAGCCATCCAGGCAGTTAGAGGCCTTTGCAGTCTTCATCTAAGGGAGGCCAACTAATGCTTGAGCTGGTGGCAGGCTTGGCATCATCCATGTGGTGCTGGTTTTATGGACATGCAGAATGCAGGAGTTGTGTGTTATGAAGTCTTCCACACAGATTTCATAGGAAAGCCTGTGAGGCCAGGCAGTGTGCTCCCAAGAAGGCAGTGGGACAAGTTGTGAGAGTGAAGCAGAAAATGCTTTGGAGACCCCAGGAAGTGGGAGAAGCTAGAAATGTGTACTATCTGCTGAAGAAAGCCACAGGCAGTAAGTAAACCCATCCCAAGGGAGAGGCCATGGAGGCTGTAACTGACAATGTTGTAAGGGCAGGGCTGTCTAATCTGCTGGAGTCCACATCTCTCCACAACTTGCCTTACATGCTGGACATGGAGCTATAGGAATTAATGCTTTCCCTGCTAGGTTTCACTCTTGCTTTGGCCTGATTTCTTTCTACCCTCTTATTTCTCCCTTTTTGCTTGGGAATGTTTACCCTACACCCTTCTATGTTGGCAGTGTTTAACTTTCTTTTGATTTTTACAGGAGCTCACAGCTAAGAATTTGCCTTGAGTCTCAGAGGAGATTTTGAATTTAGACTTCTCAGCAATGCTGAAACTATTAAAACTTGGGCAATTCTTAGAAATGGACTAAATTCATTCTGCATAAAGAGATGCACATGAATATTTTGGGGGCCAGGTGTGGAATAGTATGGTTTAGCTGGAGAATACATCTCCTCATGTGCTCAGAAGCAGGGATTTTAGAAGGTGATTGTGTCATGTGGGCACAGTACTAATTGGCATATGAACTGTGCTCATCCTCTGGTGAGTTCATCAACTGAGTGTGCTGTTGGGAGGTGGGATCTTGTCAGAACAGGTAGGTCACTGTGTGCATAACTTGCAAGGGTATGCATCTCTCCCCCCAGCTTTGCCCTTGTCCACCATGATGAAAGCAGCGTTCTTTCACCCAATCCTGTCCACGACACCATTTCTGATTTGGAGCCAACCAGCCAGCAACTGTAGCTCTGAACCAAAATAAATCTCTCCTCCTCTCAGTAGTGAGTGTTGAGTATTTTCTCTCAATGACAAATAAAGTGAAGAAAATAGTGACACTGAGGCAAAACAAACAAACAAACAAAAAAAAACAACAAAAAAACAAAAACAAAAAACACAAACAAACAAAACTATCCTAGATGAGGTCTGCTATGCAAACATCTGGGGCAGCATTTTCTAAAATTGATGGCTAAATGACCAATAATGGTCTGTCATTTAGAAAAAAAGAAGAGGGGAAATCTTGCAGATCGAGGAATGCCTTCTGCAAAGTCCCAAAATGTTGGAAAGAGTATGACTTACCTAAGTGACAGAAGGAAATTTGGTTTGAAATAGGGCTCAAGAATGGTCAAAGATGAGCTCGAATGTAAGGAGAGGTCAAACATAGGCGTTCCTATATGTCCTGCTCAGGATCCGAACTTACTCCTAATGGCAATGAGAACTCACTGATGGTAGTAAGTAGTGTAGAAAAATGATCAAATTTTTATTTGAGAGAATTGACTACTGCAAGGGGATATGGTTGTTACTGGAGGTGGATTAAAGGAGCAGTAGAGAGACATTTTGAGAGCTGCTGTGGAAATTCAGGTAAAAATTATTGGTGGCCTGAACTAGGTTAATGATAGTGAAGATGGAGAGAAGGGAAACTCAAGAGGAACAAGGGTTGAGGTTAAGGGAGAAGGAGAATCAAAATGACATCCAGATCAAGGATGACATCTGGTGGATGAGGGCATATTCACCCGGAAGGAGCAGCAGGTTTGTGGGTGTGGATGGTGTTGGTAAAAGTGAGGAGTTCAGCTTTGGAGTTTGAATAAATTCAAAGTACATTTGGGCCACCAGGTGACCATGTCAAGTAATTTGAATGTGAAGGTTCTATGGGTGGTGTGACTGTTCCAGTTCTTGAAACAAGTTACAAAGACCAAAAAACTACAACCTGGGTTTGGGTCCTTTTTCATTCATTTTAGAAATTGGACTA
>RJWT010038813.1:0-12791 GCA_004365215.1 Cuniculus paca | reverse complement strand
TTAGAGAGACATCAAGCTTCCCAATCCTTTTCTGTTCCCCTTCCCACCAGACTGTGTTCCTGGAGGCTAAACTCACTTTGTGTCATGGGCACCGCAATCAGCCTCTGGCATGAAGGAGACACTCATAAATATTAACTGAACTCCACTAGAAAAGCAATGTCTGTACTGTCTGCTGTCTTCCTTTCCAGGGCTCGCTGTGATGAATCTTGCTGTCTCCCAGTTAATGAAGGCCCGAGAGGCCACGACGAGATGTCAGCAGGCCCTGCTAGGGCAAGATCTGCTTCCTTCCAGAAAAACACGTACCTTCCAGACATACCTTCCAGTTCCATGGCCCCTCGTAGTGTAACTCCAATACACAGCAGCCTCCCTGTGTGCATATCTGTGTCTGAATTTCCCCTTCTCACGAGGACATCCATCCTATTTAATTATAGGTCCTTGATTCCCCCACTTGACCCCATCTTAACTAATTATATCTGCAATCACCCTTTTTCCAAATAAGGCCACATTTGAGGTATAGGGTAGGAAGTTAGGGCTTTAACATGTTAATCTGAGGGTGGACAGTTTAGGCTGTAACATCTAAGTATGAATAAACTTTTTAAAAATACTAGATTGTTTTATTAAAAAAAACATAAAAGGAGTATCTCCCTTCACACACACACATGCTACCATTTCAACTAGACTTTGAAAGTAATATATTTACTAGTTCAGGCAAAATGTCCATTTTTCTCCAAAGTCTCCATAAAATATTCACACCAGACATGAATCTCACTAATCCTATTTAGCAATTAAAAGCCACAGTCTTGGGCATCCACCTAGTTCCAAATAAATGAGGGAGGTCAACCGAGGCATATTCAGCACTGAAAAGGGCTCACTGTTTTCTGCGAGGGGCAGCAAGACTCAGTCCTAGGCTGAAAAAGTGCTAAATATTCATCTGTTTCCAAATCAGTCATTGTCAAAGCACCCTGGCATGGAAGTGGCGAGAAGACTGGCCACGACCTATGAAAATCACCCTCCCATCCGGGAGCACTTTCTCTCTACACTCTGGAGGAGGGTCAGCCCTCCACAGAAAAAGCTGGGCGGACACTGACAGTCATTCCAGCTTTCGGATCCAATTCCTAGGCATTCATGGTGTTACTTCCAGCATCTCCTGACAGTGCCAGTTTTTATTTACTTGGTGGAACCATCTTCTTCTGCAGCTCCATAAATAGCTCACTTCTGGGAGATAGATGATTTAAAAGCTGCTGAAAGAAAGGAGGCTACACTTATCTCAGAAGATAAAGGATTAAAAGACAAATTAGCGATTCTCCCCTCTGAGGGTCAAAGCTGCAGTGATCTGAGAACCACAACCTTCTCCTTCCCAAATGTAACAGCAGGACAGGGTCCTCTTCAAGCCCTAGCCCATCCATGCTCACACGATGGGCGATCACAACTGCAGAGAAACCCAGTGCACATTCAACATTATAAAACTGGATTTCAAGCCACATGATTCACAGCAAGTAAATAAACAGGAGAAATTCAGCTTTGGCTACTACCGTAACTATATGCTTGTTTGGCCTTAAAAAAAAATCTGTAAATCCCCATGTTTACTACTACATGCAAGTTAAAACTTTGAAGCAAAGTTTCAAATGTTGAAAACCCTGAATGTCTCTTTAATACATATCATTCTGAATTTGGATGAATTAGCTTTTAGATTCAGGTTACAAATTAAACCAGGCTCATTATGTAATTAAATGTTTGATTAGGAGCATGAATTAACATATTACACAGAGGAATATAATTTTATGAGACAAACTCTTCAAACCCCATAAAGAAATTCACCATGGCAACAAATTATCTGATCCATCCAATTAAACATGCAATTCAAAATGATTTCTCAAATAACCTAAAAACGCACCCATTATTAAATAGATGTATCATAGTGTATGTACTGCACAACAGAAAATTTTTTAAAAAGCTTGAGCAAAAGATGAGAAAATTTTAAATGTACTTGGAAAACTATACAGAAAATATTGTACAGTATTGTAGCCAATATTGTATGCTTTAATTTTTTTAACTGGGTGACAATTGGAAATGATGCATTTCATACATTTCTATTCTTTCTTTTAATCTTGGTAAAATAGGTCTGGTTTCGTAGCATTCCACCCGAAGATGGATTTGTTGTAACTGCCAGACACAATCTGTATTCATCAATCCAAGGTCTTCAAGTACAATTTAGCTTCCAGAGCTAGACTGGCATATAATTGGTCACTGCTGTGACTAATTATGTCTGATCCAATAATAACTAAAGAGTGTTTAAAGTTCTGTAGTAACTAGTAAAGGTAACTATTGATGTGCAAGATCAATAATTGAAAGTAACACTTCAGGCATAAACCTTCGTAAATTAGAACTGGGAGAAAACACAAATGTAGTTCAGTAGGTGGCACTATTCCCTCAATCAGAACTCTTCATTCTGCGTAACCTGAATACTCTCCTCATGGCATTTACCTTTAGTAATTTCCTCCACGGAATTCTGTAACCTGAATTACTGTCAACATGCTAATAACAAATATAGTGTCTGGCTTCTTCTCTTTCTGATACCCAGCCCAGGTAACAAACAATGTACAGGAACAGATGTGAGGGTACAAAGGAGTTTGATATCTTCCACAGTCCTTACTTAGGTCAGCTTAGTGAAAGTTAATTAATCCTCCATATCCATTAAACACAATCAAATTGATTTGATCTCTTCCATTATATTAATCAATGAGCTAATTTAAAACACTTCAAGTAACCAATCAGTGATTTCTCAACCTTGACATTATTGACATTGGGGCTGGATAATTCTTTACTAGAGGAAGGTGGGCACTGCCTAAGAATTCCAGAATGTTTAGCAACATCCCTGTCATCTACCAACTAGCTATCAGTAACAACAGACACCCAGAAGTGCCTCTAGACATCTCCAGATCCCTCTTGTCAGGGAGGAGATCACCTTGTTGGAGAACATTCAGTAAAGGAGTGATCTTTCTTTATAGTAAAGACAGATCTCTGGCTTTGTTGAATGGACTAAACTATGCTACTATCATGCTTTCAATAACAATATTTATTACTCCTCTCACCAGAATCAAAAATCAATGTGTGTACATTAAGGACCATTTTAAAACTAAAAAGATCACAAAGAAAAAGAAAAGCCACCAATAATCGTCCCAGCACAATAATGACTCCTTAAGATTTCAAGTGAACTATTTTAATTTTTTTCTGCATAAAGATGCAGAGTATGTGTAGTGACACTTGATTTATGAAAATCTTAGAGTCATATAACAGCACTAGTTTGTCAAAAGACCTACTGTCACTGAATGTGTCCCATGTCATCAAATACTTAAATGATTTAATGACTACATCATATTCTTTGCAAAAGATATGTCATATATTTTTTAACCAACCTTTTAAACTGGGACATTTTATCTGATTTCAGAAATTAATGTGCATTATTTTTACTAGTAAATACTGTATTAAATGATTGTTAAATACATTGCATTCTTGGCAAGAGATAGGTCATACATTTTTTAACTGACCTTCTAGATTGGGGATATTTTATCTGTTTTAAGAGATTAATGTGCATTACTTTTATTATGTTCTTGGGATAAATCCCCACAAGCAGAAATTTTGAGTATTAAGCTATTTAAGTTCTGCTTTTGTACAAAGGGAGCAAAGGAGAGAATGAAGAAACAAAAGAAAGAAAAACAAAGGGAGAGATAGAGAACAGAAGAAGAGGGAGAAGGCAGAAACAGGGCTAGGGAGGGGGAGGGGAGGATGCGAACAGGGAGGACGGAACCATGGAGGGAGGGGGAAGGCTTTTGTTTCACTGGATGCTGATTTAGAAATGAACTCCATGGGCATCCTCCCTGGCTTTCCTTTACTCTCCGCCTTTGCCTGGCTTGTCCTCCCACAAGATCATCCTGCTCTTGCCCACCATTGAGAGAATGCGCACTCGTTATTTCTCCTACTTGAATGTTCCCTGTGACTTGCACACGTTGGTAAAGTGGTTACTTAAAGCAGAAGTGAGAAACCTTGAAAACAATGTGCTGTGTGAAAGAAGCCAGACACAAAAGGCCAAGTATTGTTCGCCTCCATTTATATGAAATACCCAGAACAGGCAAATCCACGGAGACAGAAAGTAGATTAATGGTTGCCAGGGGCTGGGTGACAGGGAATTGGGGAGTGACTGCTTAATTGCTATGAGGTTTCCTTGTAGGGTGATGAATAGGATCTGGAATTAGATGGTGATGACGGTTGTACAGCAGCATAAGTGAATTAAATGCCACTGAATGACGCACTTGAAACTGGTACCTTTCATGGTATGGAGAAGAAAGTCATGAAGAAACAATAAAATAAACTTTTTAAAAGGCATTTGAGTTGATTCAAGGAGATTTCTGAAAATTAATAAAAGGTGAAAAAGAATAGCTACTATTTTATTAGCTGTAGATACTAGCCCACATAACTGCCTTGCCAGGTGACTATTATTCCTATTTTACAGATGACGTAAAAGAGATTTAAGCAGTGCTCTGGAGCTGAGGCAGGAAGATCGCTGCAAGTTCGAGACCAGCCTGGGCTACAAAGTGAACTCAAGGCCTGCCTGAACTGCATAGCGAAACCCTGTCTCAAAAAAGAAAAAAGAGAGAGAGAGAGAGAGACTTAAGAACAGCTAACTACTGAAAAGTGGAATTAGAAGTTTCTTGTGGCTCCCGAAACCTGTAGTAAGGGGTTAACGAGGTGGAAAACACTCTTGACAGTGGCCTTACAGGTGTATTATTAGCCTGGCGAGTTAACCAGTTATACAGTCATGAACGAAAGGAGAAAAAGCCCTACACTGTATGTCTGAGTCAATTCCTTATCTCAAAGGAGGCACTGTTTCTCAGCCCGAAAAGAAACAGCATAAAGCCAGTCGTGGTGGCTCACGCCTGTAATCCCAGCACTCGGGAGGGTGAGACAGGCAGATCCTTGTGAGTTCGAGACCAGCCTAGGCTACAAAGTGAGCTCAAGGCCAGCCTGAACGGCATAGTGAGACCCTGTCTCAAAAACAGGACTCGGGATCTAGCTCAGCGGTCTAAGCGCCTGCCTGGCAAGCACAAGGTCATGAGTTCAATCCCTGGTGCTGCAAAAAAAAAAAAAAAAACAAAACAGCATAAAAACAAAGAGTGCACCATTCTAAACCTTTCATCCACCACTCCGCATGACTACAGTGCAGCCTCCATCTCCCACCTCTGCCAAACAAGATGTAACACACCCAATTAACTAGCAAGGGTACAAGGGACTGGGCAGGCGCACAGTGAGAAATAAAATAGAAAGCTTTCTGTATGCCTGACTGGCCTAAGCCATCTTTGCTCTTGAAGTTCAAGGTACCATGGCAAGCAGATGGCAGTGGAAGATAAATCAGCACATCTCAGGTTTAGAACTTTCACCAGCTCACAAAGGATCAGCACCCAGTCAATTGGCTATTTTTTTTTGTCTTTGTTACCATACTACAAGGAACCTAACCAATGACCTTAGCAGTGACCACTTAGTTGTGAGTACCGATATCTACTTTGCATGACTTAGGCAGAGTTCTTCAATCAATGTGGTATCTGATGAGTCCACTACATCAGAGAACACACTGCTGCCCTTGCCCCCTCCAAGTCTAAGAGGGTTGATGGAATCTCCACTCGCAGAAAACCAACATACACCATGGCTGTAGAGTGGGAATATGGTGGTCTTGAAATTCATATCCAAATAGACGATCTTATGAAAAGGTGGTACCCCTTCCTGGGTGGCAGTGGATGCAAAACGTGATACAAAATGGTGAGCATATAATCACAGCAAAACCTAGGACTGCAGAAAGAGCAGTCTCCAGCACATCTACAATAGCACTCAACTAGGGTCACAGAGATGGGGAGAGATGCAGGACATAAAATCATCCTCTGACCAAGTCACGAAGGATTCTCTGAGTAGCAGGTAAGGCCTGAGCCTGAGATTAGGCCAAGCTTTAAGGAGGGAGAAGAGTGATGATGTGGAATGGGGAACTCAGATTACTGGCAACACGTTCAGGTTACATGCTTGTTGGTTAACTGATGGAATGAGGTCTGTAAGAGTGGGCAGCATTGGAGGAACCACTCTCTACCCTGGCTCCCAAGGAGTTCACATCCCTGAATTCATGTCCTTTCACTCTCCCCTTGAGTATGAGCTGAACTTGGTTGGGCTTGCTTTTTGCATTGTCGCTCCAAGTTCAGGTTACAGAAGACTTTCCCACCTAGCTTTCCCTCTGAGTGCTCTCACGTGCCTATTACAATGGAAGACGGTCGCCATACGGTGTGTAACCCTGCAGAGAGGCTCTCTGGGCCAGGAACTGAAAAAGCTCTGGCCACTGGCCAAGAAACTGAAACCATCAGCCCCACAACCTGTAAAGAACTAGTCCTGCCAGCCACCGCCTGGCTTCCGGTTGACACCACAGCCCCAAGGAACAACTTGACTGCAGTGGCCTCAGGAAGGGACGCTGAGGCAGCGGCTGCTACCTAATGCACGCTCAGACTGCTGGACCAAGGAAACTGAGGTAATCCGTGCTTGTTGCTGCAAGCCACTAATTTAGCTGTGACTTTGTATGCAACAACAGATAAGTAGTATAACAGGGTCTCCTGATATCTTACTGTTTACCGACAAAGAGAATCATTTCAGGAATGTAGTATAGCACCCTCTTGGTCTTAGCCATATCTTAGTGCCCCCAAGCAATTTACCAATGGATGAAAACAGCTTCTTCTGCCTCTTTTTGTGAATTACAGATAATGGACTGTTTACTCTCCATTAAAAAATCAATTAAGGATTGGCACTTTCTCCCTTTGATTTAAATCTACTGACTAGTTATCCTGAGCCTCAGGGACACAAAATGACAAAGGAAACTATTAGTGCTATTTGACCCTTTGAGAAAATTCAGACAAACATTCCCTCAGAGATCTCAGCCCTCCTTGTATTTAAAGCCATGAGAGGCAGTAACAGAGAACAGTAGTGATAGAGAACATTAAGTAGCAGGTTCATATACCCTACACCAACATCCATCACAAATCTTCATGGTAAACATGTTGCTCTTGAAGAAATGAACCATAAACTAAAGTCGATGCAGCAGAAAAATTCTGCTTAAAGCGAGTGGCTATTTTCTACTATCAAGCTTTACTTTGCTCATAATAGGGGAAAATGTCAAGGAAAGATTACACATTTTTATACATTTAAGAGTTTTAATCAATTAAGTTCATGATACTTTTATCGCGAAGTCTCTAGGTCATCAATTTCAAATACAATAAAATGCACCAGGCGATCTGTTCCTGGCTCCTCATAAATAGCTGCCCCATTTAATATACTCGGGAGGATCTCAAGAACTTTTGTTCTTTTCCTTTGACTAGGGAGAATAGCACCATTTCTGTTCACCAGGGAATGCACGTTGGTATAGGTAAGGAGCTTAATTATGACATCTATGTTTTAATGAAAAGATCTTGCAGTCCTGAGTAGAAAATAAAGGATCCTCCCTTATCCTTTCATCATGCTCTACCATAAAATATAGTTCATGTTAATTTCTCACAGTAAAGAGAACATTTACTTATCAAAGGACTAACTTTTCACACTGACTAGATTTCAAATCAAGGACACTAAATCCAGTCTGATGCTCCCAATTAACTAGCAATGATTTAAACATAGTATTTCCTCTGTCAAGGCACAAATGAATGCATGTGATACACTGTTAAATACATCAATCTCCAGGTGATAAAAGATTCAAATAAATAACGGTAAAGACAGACCGGCTCTACTAGGTAGAAGCAGGAAGGTAAGTTGACTTATATCAAATGCATCGGCCTCTGTTATACAGGTAGTTTAAACTCCATAAAACAGGACTAGGAATTATACTTTCAACCTGCGAAGCGCCTTGCTTGGTGAATTTACAAATACACACATGGAGGCTGTCGAAAGCCGCATAGGATGAACTCGCCACTGTTCTGTTTGAGCAACTGTAATAAAGCAAGGCAGAGCCATTGCCAGAGCACGAGGAAATTCATCCACCCCTCTCGACATCCAGTGCATGCCGCGTGCAGCATTTGCCTTGGGCGGAACTTTAAAGACAACCAGCTAGAAACACAGGCACGGCTGCCCCTCACGCTGGGAAACCGCATTCTTGGAGGAAGGCAAACAATTTCCTGAACCTCAGAGGATACCAGACAGCAAGTGGCTGGCTGCCTCCAATGCCAGATCAGAAAGTGGTCCCTGCCCTCTCCCAGACCTCAGAGGGTAGAGGCGGATGGTGGTGACCTCCATGTCCCCAGGAGCAAAGGCTGATGCAACTGGCATACAAAGCATGCTCTAAAAAGCATCTGTGCTTTTAAAAATGGTACTCAACTTTAACTCTTCCAGTTTTCCTCCACTGTGTGTTCATCACTAAAATGTGATTGAAGTCCCTGTTCTTCAATCTGATCTCAAGAGCCTCTTAAAGAGCTCCCTGCTGTCCTCTTGGAGCTCACTGGGACACCCAGTAGACTCCTAGCTCATCACTGAGCCAAGGCTGGCGGAAGAAACGAGACACTGGTGGTTGAAGGGCTAACGTTCTACCTTCTCTTCTGACCATGTGTCGCGCACACAAAGACTCCTCAGCAAGTCAAGGATGCTATTGGTTGCTAAAAGCACTGTGATATTCCCCAGGGTCCATTCCCCAAAATATTGGATTTCCCTTTGGGAGTCCAGGTGGTTCTCAGCAAGCTGACCCGAGGCCCAGCTCCACCCCAGGAGAAATGCAGCAGGTTCTCATACTCCACCTTCCATCCCCAAAGCAAATCATTTTAGGTTGGATAGACAAGCGATGTTATCAAACCAGACGACCTGCAGTGCTTTTGCTGGACAGATGAGATTCAGAGGGGAGAAGTAATGAAGGAAAGAGAAAGTAAGAAGCAAAAGCATTGAGAGAGATGATGAGAATGGGAAAGAAAGAGGTAGGAGAGAGAAGGCACTGAAGGAAAGGGGGAAATAATGAAAAATGTGAAAAAGCAACAAAAAGAGAGAAAAAAATACAACTTCTGTCCATCTAAAACCCCCTCGAGATACATGTATCCTTAATCTTGCTTCAATACCACTGTCCAAGCACTTAGCCTATCTCTAGCCACACTTAAAAGAAAAGAGGATATGGTGTCCTAACTGCCACTTCCTTCACTGATGGCATTATCATTAGTGAGTCAAATGCTGAGACTTAAAACAAACCACCACAGATTAATGAGCTCATTGAAGGGTCCGTTTATCCTATGAATGCAATGAAATTGCATTTTGCTACTCCCACAGAATGTAGAACTCCCCATATTTTAGACGGTGTTGATCTTAGCTTCTTTCTCTTACAGGAACATGTGCTGCAATTTATCAAACAATAAAAATAAATTTTCTAAATCCAACTACCTCCTGCACTGAGAAAGTCTCTTTCTCCTGCAAAGAGACTTGGATCTTTGAAACAGAATCTTCCCTAGTTAATAACCCATCATGGCTATAATAACTGGTTCCCAGATGCCAATAAGTCTCAGACCATGGCCAAAGTTGCATGAGCCACCTTTCATTTTTAAGTCTCCAGCAATACAAGTTGTTAGGATTTTTTGTTTTGTTCTGCCTTGTTTTGCAGCACTGGGGTTCCAACCCAGGATCTCACACAATGTTAGACAAAAGCTCTGGCACTAAGCTACATTCCCATCCATTATCTTTTCCTTATTTCTCTTAAGACACAATAAAGAGGAAAAAGCATCACTGAAGGACTGACCCCACGTGGAAAAAGCTCAATGTTAATCTTGCTAATGCTGCTTTTTGTACCGATTTATTAAAAACATCAATTGGTCTGGGAGGTGGAAGCTTTCTCAAGCACCATGTGGGGTCCAGGAGAAGATTTTGCTCTAGGTCGTAAGGTCTGACATAAACTCATCGCTGTACCCACCAAAGAGTGGATCTCCACAGATGAGCTTGGCTTGATCTCCACGAAAATAAGAAATAAATTCAGCATCACTAATGCTTAATACACAGACTGACAGCAGCACCTTCAGCCTGCCCACTTGTCACGTGATGGGTGTCACACACAGGACGAGGGGCATCCTAGGGAAATGTGAAAGAGCTACAGGGCAAAGGGAGTTGACATGGACACCTCAGTCACACATGCTGACTCAGCATCGCAGCTCACACTTCTGCCCCCTGCGGTGAATCTGTGGATGACGTAACCTGGCTTTAAGAAAGACCATGCAAATTCCTAAAAAGAAATGACAAATATATTTACAATCTAAAAAAGGATACACTCAGAAACAAACAAAAATGGTGGAGCCCACCCACCTCTTGGTATACCTCATTTTCCTTTCTAGCCCATTCTGAAATGAAAACTGATGATACGATGGATGGGACAAGAAGTCAGCAGAACAAGACTGAAACCACCAGAAGCATTTAAAATTTGCTTCTAGATTCACTACTGTTTGAGAGGAACCTTGCCTAAACCATAACACAAAGCCATAAAATATTGCTTATTTCTGACTTAGCTTATTCTTCTAAAATTTCCATTTTATGTTTGCATTAAATATGTGTAATAATTAGTAACTAATATACAGATTCATCTCACAATCGATGTATTTGTAATTATCAGTCGTCTTTGTTTTGTTGAAAGGGGGATGTAATTTGAAAAAGAAAAACTCTATTACATAGAGTAGCAGGCAGGGAATTGTAGTGGCCCTGTATGAATGAACTAATTCTTTCAGTGTTCTAATGAGTCTCTTCGTTTCCTTTCTTTGACTCTTTGTCTCAGAAGGCTCTGGTAGACACATAGCAGGATGAGTTTATCACCCTTTCTGCTCTTCCTCTTTTGGTAGATAAAGGAAGAGTCTGTTGATATAATGACTCTGAATGCACGGGTTTTGTCATACATTGTCTAAACCATCAGGGTAAAGGTTGGTTTGTTTCATGGCACATGTACGATGAGGGCCCCAAAGCTGCCCCCGTCTTGCTCCACGACTGTTGAATATTGGGCCACAAGAAAGCACCCAGGAGTAAAGAGACTTCAGGAAAACTTCGCAATGAGAATGAAGAAGACAGAACAGACAGGACACAACCAAGGTAGACTTGCTGTGAACTGGGAAGCTCCCCAGAGAAAAAAATACAAACACATCTGCCTCACCCCGTGAGGAGGGTAACAGGAAATGCCTTTGTGACAATGGGTGGCACGTCTTCTGCCCTAACAAATACTGAGACATAGTAGGAGGTAACTGTTCATAAATGTCACAAAAAACAATTTTTAAGGCAAATATGCTAATCAGTTAATGCAGAACAAAAAAAAAATCTTATTTCAGTAGGGTCTTAAATCAAAAGGTAACTTTCCTGTTCCCGGAACAGTACATTTTATTTATCCCCATTCCATCCTGATTCATGACTTTATAATTCCTTGATTTGGCTTATAAAGATGTTTGGTGACTCATAAATGCCAATCTGACTAAAGTCTCCTTTGGAAAACTCAGAATACACAGAATTCCACACATCATTTCTCTTGCCAAGAAATGAACGTGTAATATTTTCAGTAAAAACAAAGAAATGAACATCCCGCATGCCGAGAGGAACACATCTGCACCTGCTTCACAGCGGCTCTTATGTTCTCCTTGCTGGGGAGTTAGGAGTTAGAATACCCAGAGATGTAATGAGAAATTGCTGTGCATATTTAAGAAGCATTTTATGACCCTGGTTATTTATTACCACTTTGACGTCTATATCCTATTCACCACCACTTTGTCTATAGCTCATTGACCTTTACATTCAAACCAAGGGGAGCTGAATTTCAATAGCAACAGTATTTTATTTATATAGCACCGCTTTTACGAAAAGTTCAAAGGACTTTATAAATATCTCTTTAAGTTAGAAAGTAACTTAAGTATCACTGCTTCCAAAGTTCAAATGGCTCAAATTAGTGATGTAGAGGGATTTTAACAATTTTGAATTTCTGGATAAAGGTGGCAAATTAACTTTAAATATTTATCTCCTCTCCTTCCCAAACTCCACTAAATTAATTATAATGGAAATTTTTACATTAAAATAGAAAGAAGAAAATGAAGGAAAAAGGGTAAAGTAATACGCCAGAGGTTGCAGCAAAGATTGGGAAGTTTTAGAAAGCCCACTGAATCTACACATCTAAGGCACATCTTAAAAGTAAATGTGATAGAACTGATTTTTTAATCTATTTGTACCATGTTATTTCTCAAATTGTTTTCAAATTAAGAAAGGAATCAGGAGTTTACCTAAGATCACCTTACTTTTCAAGAAACATGAGTCTCCAAATGGAAAAGACTCGAAACAATTCAACTGGATGAACTGAAGGAAAATTCATAGCAAGATATGGAACCATGAAATTTCAGAGCAGTAAAACCAAAACGGAGATTCTAAAAGCTTCTGAAATCTGAGATAAACAGTCACGTACAAACGAATACTAGTATCTGAACTAAGTGGTACTATAAATTCTACAAGCACAATGTGGGATAATAGAAGCCCACGAATAGTATCTTCACATCTGTAAGTACAGAATATTCCCAACCGGTGTTGGTCAGTTTTCCATGACTGTGACAGAAAAGGCTTATTTGGGTTCACAGTTCTCGGGGTGCATCCCACAGCTGGCTAGCCCCATGGCTTTTGGGCTTGACATCGTGACAGCAGCATGCGATGGAGGAAAGCTGCATACCTACGGCCACGCAGAAGCGAGAGAGAGGCCCCGCAGCCCCCTTCAAGGGCAGGTCCCCAGGAACTGAAGGCTTCCCAGT
>RJWT010038812.1:0-12801 GCA_004365215.1 Cuniculus paca | reverse complement strand
ATACATAGCAAGCAAAGACTTTCCCTAACAATCTTCACTTCTCAGGTAGATGGCATCAGCCATCTCTCTGGAATATGTCAGCAGTTTGTTTTCCTAGTGCCTCAGTCTGTTGAGACAGTAGACTTGCTAGGGTAGCCATAAATAGTGTCACTATCCTTGGGAAACCACAGGTTTCCATTTTTTCAGAGATAAAAATGGTCCAAAAGAGACCAAACAGCAGGTACAGAGTAAAAGGTGGGTTGGAGTGAAGAGGAATTTACTGAGTGAGCACTGTTGTACATAATTTGTTGGTGTTCTATTTTTTACCCTAAAAGTACAAAGTATTTTTAGTATCAAAGCATGAATGACAGGTCTTTTCACTGTAATATTATTGCCTTACCTGCCCTCTGTCTAAACAGTTTTGACCTTAAAAACTGTTTTTTTTTTTCTGTTTAAGTGACCCAATTAAATTATTCTCCCCATATTCACTTGCTCAGCAAACTTTGTGTGCAAACTCTATACAAGAGACTCTGACATAACAGAAAAGGATGAATATAATGATAACTCTGCCCTTGGTGTGTTTATGGCTTGGTAGATTTATCCTGACCTCATGGAAAACTCTTAACAATAAATGAGGCTGAGACTGAATGATTAAGTGCAGTTCAAGGGGAGGCATGGTTGGCCATCTCTTAGAGAATGAGTAGATTTAGATATGTGCAGTAAAGTTCTTTAAAATTGTTCTTTTCCCACTGTGCCATTTTCTTGACCTCCCTTTTCCCTTTTAAAGAAATTTTCCAGAATAATGCTACTGAAAGCATCAGTATCTATTAGGAAGTGTGCTTTTTATCAGTTCTCTTGGATTTTTAGTTTTACAAAAACTAAAAATCAAAATAAATCAAATAAACACATTATGATTCCTTCAATTTTATCTCAGGTATAATTTACTGGGAATTACCTGGTCCATTAATTTTATCCTTATTATTTGTAGATTATTATTAAAATCTTAATAGCTCTCCAGTATTTCCAGAAACTTTGATATCTTTATCGTGGACCAAAAAATAGGTATATTTTCTTGAAATTATTTTAGTTGTGACTACTGATACAGTTGTAACTATGTATTCCTGGAACTCTTGGTATAGGAAAATTTATATATCTGTCCAGAGATGGACCTTTTTATGCTAATCATCACAAACCAGAAACCAGAAACAACTGTCATTGTCATTTCTATTTGCTTGGAAGTAGATTATTTTTAATGCAGGTAGAATTTCAGAGTAGGAGTCTTTTAACAGAACTTTAGATTGTTAATTTATAAGCAAAACACTGATAATTATGTAATTCAAGGAGGACACTAAGAGAAGTTCCTGATTTACTAGCAAGTTGCGATTTTTACAGAAGCTAGTTCATGAATGCTCTTTTGTCTTTGGAAATTCTGTGTTTTTTAGAAAGTATTATAAGTGATGATTTCTCAGTAGATTTCTAAAAAAACTTTTCATTCCATAAGATTCATCCTCCTTCTGTATTAATCACTGTCCCTTGACATTTATTCATTAAATATTTACTGCTCATGTACTACCATGGGCAGACATAACTTTGAGTGCTTGGGATACATTACATTAATAAACTAAACAACAAAAATCTCTACCTTGGTGGAGCTTACATCCTGGTGGACTCATTCATCCCAGCTATAGAAGACTTCCATTTAAAAGTCCAACCTAGCCTTTTCTTCTTAACTTCTGAATTTATAAATCCAGCTGCTTATCATACTTTCTTCATTTGAATCATTCGCAAACATTTAAAACTCGGCATATCTCCCATTGGACTCTAATGGTGGCCTTAGATTTTCACTTTCATTCTACTGGTCTCCCTTAGTGTGTATACCATCTGTGAAGCATCTAAACCATGAAATCTGCTCATGCTAGGAATTTGAAAATCATTTGTTTTCTACTGTTCACCCCTAAATTTCAACGGCCTATCAAGTTCTATATAGTTATCATCTCTCGTTTCTTACGGATTTTTTTTTCTTTTTATTAGTACATGTTTGCAGTGCATAATGTTTCATTCCTTCTGCAGAACTGGTGCATGTATATAACTCATCTTAATTCCTTCTTTCATCCCTCTTTACTCCCCTTCATCCCCCTCCCTCCATCTATTGATCCCCCCGTCCCATTTGTTTGCTCACAGTTTTCTGCCTTTTCTCCTATTGCATCAGCTCAAGTCTTCTGTCTCTTGGCTGTTGAAGTACGTCGTCATTAGAACAAAGTATCCGAAGTCCAGTACTTAAAGGAGGGGAGGTTTATTTGGCTAATGGATTTCAGAGAATTTAGTCCATGGTTGTTTGACACTGAGGCAGAAGTGGCATGGCAGAGGAAAGCTGCTCATCCCATGGCAGCAAGGAAGCAGAGACAGAGGGGAGGAATCAGAGACAAGACCGTACCTAACTAGGCATGTCCCTAAGTGACCAACCTCCAACTAGGCCCCACCATCGAACTGCACATTCATCCAGAAACTCATCAAGGGGCCAGTCTACTCTTGGGTACAGGATCCTCATGACTTCCAGATGGCCCACTTCGGAATGTAGGAGACTTTTGGGAGATAATTTAGGTCTCAACTGTAACAGCTGTTTTATGACAGTAGCTTACCTGTTATCTCAGCCTGTGATCTCACTATTCTTCAGTTCATTCTCTAGATTCCTTCTAGTGTTCTCTTGGCAACATGCAAATTGAGTCTTGTTACTTACTTAAGTATAGGTTAAACTTCAACTTTCTTTATATACTGTAGAAGCCTACATAACTTTTTTTTTTTTTTTTTTTTTGTGGCACTGGGGGTAGAACTTGTGACCTCGTGCTTGCCAGGCAGGCGCTTAGGCTACTGAGCTAAATCCTCAGCCCTTAATTTTTTTTTTTTTTAAATCTCTATGGACTTTCTGTTTACTTCATGGTGTTATCTGACCCCAGTCCCCCTATTAAATCAGTATTAATCCATTTTCTAAAATGTCTGTCTTCACCCACTCCTACAAATCTCTGTGAGTCTAATCTTAGCAACTGGTAAGAAACGTAATTCTGTTAATTCAGAATAAGGTATTTTGAAAAAAAAAAAGACATTTTATAATGAGCACAGTGTTCATTTTATTAGAATTTAATGTGGTATGTAGAAAAGAAAATGAAATATTTTGGATGTCTGAGCTTTTATAAAACATTATTGCCAGTTTGGTGGGATAGCCCAAAAAAGCATTAAAGGACCATATTTTTTTCTTTCATGTAATTCTTGGGCAGTTGTGGTGGTGTTTCAGATGGGGGTTATAGAGGGTTTTGTCCATGAAAATTTTTTAAGCCTAACAGCTGTAAGCTATGTGAGTTATTTGCAGTGTTTTCGTCTTTATGAAGTGACTTTGCTTCTGTGTGAATGAATATTTGGAGATCAGCTATGCCACTGCTCTGGAAATGCCTTGGAACAGTGGTATTCTTTTCTGGCTTCAGTTCCCCTCTATCTACAGAAAGGGTGGAAGGTTCAATGGTGAGGTTAAAAATCATGTCTAGTATTCCTTGGTTTGAATATCTAACATTTTGTGAAAAAGTTACACATTCTAAAAGTTTTAAAACTATTTTTTCTTTCAGTGTTAAAAAGTAGATTTTAAAAGCTATGAATTGCCTAAAGTTTGGTAGTACTCATATTTAGGTAAAGCTACACTTATATATGTAATACATAGAAGGAATAATACAGAGTGTTCACTTTTATAGTAATGACTGATAAAATGATGTTGTGTATGTGGTTATGGTTATGGTTATGATGCTGGTGGACACATTTCACTAGAAAGCCTTAAGTGGAGTGGGTCCTTGTGTACGGTTTTTACAGATGATAAAAACCTTTTGCTGAGTGGAAATTAATATCAGATGGTGCAACTTTGTTTGGGGACCTACCTATTGTAGCAATTTGAGGGTGGTAATATTGGGTCTTTCAAATTTAAGTCATGGAAGCCTACTTATTATGAATGATTCATAGAAAAGAATGTAATGAAATTATTTCTAAATTTTATTTCTTTTAACTACTAAGACATGTTTTGAACATGTTTTTTATTTAGTTTTCTAATTTTTCTTTAATTAAATTGTGAGGCATAGTATTGATTCTTCTGTTTTTAGAATATCCTTTTGTGATCCCCATTTATGTGAGTGGAATGAAATGGATAAGAGGGTATCTCTTCACTGGAACACTCAACAGTCATTGGGTGGAGTGGCTGTTCTGTTGGCTTCTCTGCCCTTTTCAGTTGAGTTGTTTGCCTCTGGTGAATGTTTTGTGTACATCCCATAGGCCCAAACCCATTATTATTATAAGAGGCATCTAAGGACTATAAGAGATGGTTGCTATTTTCCAAGGATTCATCTTTGGATTACTTAATTACTTTGGGACACTTTAAAGTAAATAAACAATGAAAAATACACTCTTTGAAAAGTTGTTGAATGATAGATGTGCCCTTAGTCTTTCACTAATCTCCCTTGTGGCTTTTATAATGCCATCTATTTTTCTTGGGAGAGTTTCCTTACAGCTGTATTTGTGATCTTTGGCTAGGATTTATGAGCTGCCACCATTAAGGTCTCCCTCTGGCTTTGTCATCAGAGATGGAGAGTTGTGTGTGGTTTGCTTTCGTTTTGTTAGTATATGGGAATTTTTTCCTAACCAAATACAAGTATCAGTGTTTTTCTTTATTTTTGTCTTTTTATATTGGATTAATAGGAGAATATCTGAACTGTAAAAATTTCTTTCCTGAAATTAAGGAAAAAAACTTCCAAAGCAGAACACATTGTGCTTGAAGAAGTGCGTGTCTTTAGGTTTTATATTTATTCATGAAGATTTTTGTTGTTGTTGTTACTGTTTTTTGAATTTAACTGGTATAACTAGGGCAAGTAGAAAAGTTAAATTGTAACAACAACATTGTGAGAAGTGGAGGAGAAAACTGAACACACAGCAAAACCATTCGGGATTTACTGGTGATATGAAGATTAGTAAATGTCATCTGATCCCAAGGATGTTTGCAGTATCCACCATAGGCTAAAGCATTTGTTGAATTGTCACTCATCAAATTGCATCATATTTGATTCTTTTACTGTACTCTATGAAAGGGTTGGACCTCTGGCTAAGCCCGTTTTTTTGTGGCTAAATGTAAACTACTACCAAGTACCTCTGCCCACTTTCTACTTGACAGGCTCATTGGAGCAGTTTGAATCTGTTTGCATTGTTATTCACCTAACATCACAGATCCTTTTCTGTTTTTTAGAAAGTGTTTTTTTTTTTTTTAAATTTGGTGAAAGGGGTAGTACAGGATTGACTTTTAACTGAGCCCTTTTTAGGACTTTAGAAATGACTTATTTAAGGTTTGCCACGTTTTAGCACTTTTACTAAATAGACCCTAGTGTGTGATATTGAAATGTGCAGTAAGCATTGAGGTAGGAAGAAAAACCACATTTTTCACTCTTATATGACTCAAATAGTTTTACTTTTGAGAGTGAATTTTGGCTGTAGCCAGTTCAAAAACTGTCAGTTTAAGATGGTGAATGGCTTTTCTAGATTACGTATCAGAATAAGTGCTTCTCTCCAAATAGATTTCTACATTTCTTAATGAAGGCCATTTACTTATAGAATGTGTATGTTATATTAGAATATAGAATGGGTAACCCCAGGCTTGTTGATATACTTGTGGAAAAGAGAATTGGCAATATGCTATTTCTGATTTGATTTTCTATAACATACTGAATATTTTAATACATTCCTTTTGCTCTGGTAGTAGTTTTGTTTTTCTCATAGTAAAAGGAGATAGTGTTGATGTTTCCTGGAAGATTTATAAAATGAAGAAATGGAGTGAATTTTTATACCTTTGAAGCAAAAGTGAATTAATGTGTTTGAAAATATTTAACAAGTCATTAGACTGCTAGTTATCATTGATTGGTATATGCGGAGTGTATAATGCTTGCTTGCATCAATCTTGTGGACAGTTGGCCAAATTACTACCTATTGCTGCCTTTCTTCCCTTTCTGCTTTTTTTCTTTTTGTTGTTGTTCAAGAAGTAAAATTGACATAAACTATATTGTACATATTCCAATTTGAGTTTTTATTAATATAGAGGTCTTTTCCATATGGATATCAGATTTTTCTGGAGCAATTTTTTTTAGATAGTTGTACATTTTCAACTGCGTTGCCTTTGTACTTTTGCAAAAATATCAGTTGTCCATATGTGTGTAGTTTGTGCCTATTGTATTCTGTTGATCTGTTTGTCTGTCTTTATCTCAACACTGTACAGATTTTATTACTATAGTTTGTTTTATAATCAACCTGAAAATCAGGTAATGGTAGTTCTCAAGCTTGTTTTCTTTTTCAAGTTGTTTTGCCTTTTTAAGGTCCTTTTCATATGAATTTTTGAACCAGCTTGTCAGTTTCCACAAAGAATCCTACTGGCTTGTTCACACAAATTACTCAATAGATTAATTTGGGAACAATTGACAATTTGAAAATACTGAATTTCTAACTACTGAATAAGGATGTATCTCTCTATTCTGTTTTTCTTGATAGTATTGTATTGTTTTCAGTATGCACGTCTTTCACCTTTTTACCTGGATGTACTCATAAAAATTTCATATTTTAATTCAATAATAAGTAGTATTGTATTAAATTTTCTATTTCCAGTTGTTCAGATTAGTTTGTAGAAAGATAATGATTTTTGTATGTTGATGCTTTTTTCCTGCAATCTTGCTAACCCTACTTGTTCTAGTAGTTTGTTTGGTAGGTTCTACCTGATTTTCAAAATTAGTGACCATATTTTTAATGAATACTTTTTCTTTTTTCCTTGACTCATTATACTGGGTAGAACCTTCAGCAGCATGTCTGATAAAAGTAGTAAAAGTAGGTATGCTGTTCTTTGTTCCTGATTTTATGGGGGAAGAACATTCTGTCTTTTCCTGTTGTATATAACATTAGTTGTGAGTTTTTCATAGATGCCATTTTCTAGACTGATAAGGTGTCATTCTGTTCTTTGTCAGCATTTTTTAGAAAAAAATAGATTTTAGAGTTTACTTTAGTCATATGATTTTTCTTTTAGTTCATTAGTGTGGTACTATTTTGATGAGATTTTTGAATCTTAAAGTAATCTTTGTGGATAAACCCCACTTGTTTATTATTTCTTAAACATAGAACTTTTTGCTAAATATATTTTAAAGAGTCTTCACGTTCATATACATATTCTGTGTTTATAAATAAAACTGGTCTTTCTTTGCTTCTTTCTGCCACCTCCCTGCCCAATTATATCGGTATGACTGGGGTTTTATCAATTTTACTGACCTACTTGAAGAGGCTTTGGTTTCATTGATTTTCTCTGTTGGTTTATATTTCATTGATTTCCTTCTTCCTACTTACTTTGGGTTTACTTTGCTTGTTTTTTTCCCCTGTGTTTTCAAAATAAAAGCTGAGATCATTGATTTAAGATCTTTCTTGTCTAATGTAATGCCCTACAGGCACTCAAAATACTACTTTCACAGCACCCCACAAATTCTAACATCTTATGTTTTTATTTTCATTGAAAATATTTCAAAATATTTTCTAACTTCCCCCTTGATTTCTTGTTAGAAGGGTTTTTTGGAAGTATGTCACTTATTTTCCAAATATATGAGGATTTTCTAAACATTATTCTGATGCTGATTTCTAATTTAACTTATGATTTTTTTTTTAAACAAAAGTGTAGACACATTCTACGTTTCTTTGCACTCAATTGATGGCCCAGAATATGGTCTATCTTTACAGATGTTCCCTGTGCACTTGAAGAATGTAATTTTCTTCAGTAGTTGGGTCAAGTGTTGTATAACATGCCAGTCAAACCATGTTGGTTTGTAGTGTTGTACAGTTTTACTGTATCTGTGCTCATTTTTTTTTTCTACTTCTACGACGAGATATGTATTCAAGTCTCTGACTTACAATTGGGTTTTGTCACTTCTCATTTATGTTGCCACTGTTTTGAAGTTCTGTTGTTAGGCCTATAAAGATTCAGGATTGTTGTGTTGGTTTGATTAATAGGTCAATTTAGTATTATGAAGTAACCATCTCTATTCCTGGTAATGTTTGCTTTGAAATATATGTTTGAGTCTTTCATTATCATTTGTTTTCTAATAGTCACATCTTTGTTTCTCTTCTGTCTTTTCCTGTCTAGTTTTGGATTAATAAAATATTTTTTAAGATTTAATTTTATCTCCTGTTGGCTTATTAGCTATAATTCCTCATTCTGTACCTTTAGAGTTAATCCTCTATTTTTAATTTACAACAATCTATCTTGAAATGATATTATTTCAAGTATAAATCTGTTTCAGTTGCTATTTTCTTGTACTTATAGTTCTTCCTTTCCAGTTTTTATTCTTTTAATAGAAATTTTACTTTCTGGGATGTTAAAAGTCTACAATTCATTGTTATTATTTCTGCTTACAGTGAATTACCTTTTATACACATTTTAAATTATAAGAAAAACATATTCTTTGTGTGGTTACCATTTCTTTCTCTCTTTATTTCTTTGTATAAAACTGATTTCCATCTTTTGCTTGAAGAACTTGCTTCAGTGTTACTTGCTGAGGTAGTGTGCTGGTGATGATACCTTCCAGTGTATGTATGTGTCAATACACCTTTACCTTGCTCCAAACCCCAGTCTATTCTGGTGGTCAGTTTTCTTTCAGTACTTCAAAAATACTCTACTGTCTCTCTCTTTGTTTGCCATGAAAAATATGTCATTCTTTGTTCTTCACATAACAAACTTTCTCTTTAACTGCTTTTCAGATTTTTTATTGCTGCTTTTGTACATTTGGCTATTTTGAGCTTAGTGTAGCTTTATTAATCTTTTTTGTGGTTTGGATTTCTCAATCAAAGTTTCTTTGATCTGTGCATTCATAATTTTTATGATGTTTGTAGAATTTGGGTCATTATTTCTTCATGGTTTTGGAGTGGATCTCCTTTACTTCACTTTTTCAGGAACCACAATACCCAGATAGTAGGTTGTTTTCTAACTATGGACTGGTGGTATTTTTATTTTTCTTCATTCTTTTTTCTCCCTTTATTTTATTTTGCATAATTACTGTTTTACCATGCCTCAAATTTCCAGGTTTTTTCTACCATGTCTAATCTCTTGTGAATACTGTGAAGTGTACTTTTGCCTGTGACATTGTAGTTTCATTTCTAGAGATGTGATTTGAGTGTTTTTATTTAATACTTATATCACAACTATGTGAACATATAGGATACAACTACAATAGCTATTTAGATGTTTTTGTTTGGAATTCACTTCCATGCCAGTTCTGGGTCAGTTCTGTTTTTTAATCATTTCATTCATTATGAGTCATGTTTTTCTTCCTCATTGTATACCTTATGACCTGTGATTGGATTCCAAGCACTGTGAATTTTACCTTGCTGTGTGTTAAGTGTTTTTATAGTTTTGAAAATCTTGACTTTGTTCTGGGACTCAGTAAAATTACTTGTAAATAGTTTGGCCCTGTTGAGTCTTACGATTAGAATATGTTAATGAAAATCTGGGAAAGATTCTTAGTCTAAGGCAAATTATTCCTCATTATATTGAAAGACCTTCGTGAGTATTCGGTTCCGTATTCTATGAAGTATGAGTTTTCCAGGCTCACTTGTGGGGGCAGGCATTGGTCACAGTCCTGTGTGAATAACAGGAAGTGTTCCTTCTGATCCTTTTGGTTTTTTTCCCCCTCAACGATGTGTAGTTTCCTCCTATTGTGAGTTGATCTGTATTCATCTGTATTTTCAGAAGAGTATTCTATAAATCTCTGGGATACTTAATCTGTATGATTCTCTTCTCTCTTGTCCTTTATCTTAAAAACCGTAGCTAGTTTGTTCTCTTTGCTGTAAACTAACTCTCAGTTCATGGACTCTGCCAGATTCTGCCTTAGCTTCACTTCCTTGCATTGCATTCTGTAATCTCTCCAAGCAGTAAGTTGGCACACTTAAAAAGCTCTCCTCATTTGTTCCTGAATCTCAGGGATTGTTGCCCCATCTTGTGTCTTGAAAACCATTGTCTCATATATTTTCCCGAGTGTTTTCAGGCAAAAGTGTGCATCTGGTTTCTGTTACTCCATCTTGACAAGAAGTGAGTGGTTATCCCTATTTCTTTTATTGATGTCTCTCACCATCTGTCTACTTTCTGCCTAGCCCAAGACCATAATTTATTCTTCCCTTATTTCTCTCTTGGTCCAGTGACTTGTTTTCCAAGTCCTGTCGGTTCTCTTGCTTCTGAATACAATTTGACATTTCATCTATGGTTAACAGTAACAATCTTAAGAGAAACATTACCATTATTACCTTATACTAAAAAAAAAGAAAGAAATGGTAGGAATATCAAAATAGTTAAAAGTTATGGTGCCCTAGCTTTGTGCTATATGTTATTTAAGCACTTAGGATTTCTTAATACATTTTAATTTAGTGAAACATTTGCATGTTATACATGTTTATATGCAGCATTATTTCATGATGAGTATGTTTGCTTAAATGAGTTTTAAATTTATTTTGCAATACTGGAATTGAATCCTAACCTTGCACATGATAGGTTCTCTACCAGTGAGGTACATATCCGACCAGTGAGATATATATCCAGCTCCTTTTGGATACATATCCATAAAAAGAAAATGAGCTTTTCCAAACTGGGCCTTAATGTTCTTGCACATTTTGGTCTTTTACTTACATAAACACACACACACACACACACACACACACACATATAGAAAATTACTGTTGTTTGCTTTCCTGTTTCCACTATTACATGATGTGCTGCTTGAATCCAGATTTACCATTCTTTCATCTCTAGATCCTCATACAGTGTTTGACATAGGGGTGCTTAATTAATGTTTGATGATTTGAACTGAGTAAGCTAGAGTTTCAGGCTCAGTACATTGTTAAGGCTTTACTTAGAATCTCTGCAGAACTCTAACTTTATTTTATAGTATAAACCACCTCAACATCATTATAGCCTGTTATTATTTGTCTTTAGTTTGTTGTGAAAGAGCTGTCAGAGAATGCACTCTTTATTGCTTTGAATTAGGAGCTAACTATTGTTTTGCCATTGATCAGAGTGATAGTCTTTTTTGTTCTACTATATTCATTGTGGTATTTTGCTATAATCATTTCTCAGGTATAAGGCTTAATGAATTGTAGGATGTTGCAACATCACTGATTTAGTAGGGGACCTGGGAAAGATTTCTTTGATTTAATCTTGAGGGTCTTATTTTGTGAACTACTGTGACCAGCCCTTGTGTTCTTCCCTGCCTGTGTCCTAACCCACCACTGTGTTTTAGAGGAAAATCATCATAGAGATCAGTTTCTGTTAAATTCCATTCCAGAAATATTGGAGAAAAAATTCCTGAAGAATAAAGACAACCTTTAAATTTGAGATTGGTGACTACATTGGCTGAAGAATCTTGAAATTGATGACCCCCTTTATAATTCATTATCTTTTCACTTGGCAGAAGAAAATTGCTTTGTTTTCCTTTTATTGCTCATCTCCTCCTTACAAAATAAACTGTGTCATGTTTCCTCCCTGGACACGTGGTTCTTTTATAAGCAGCATTAGGTCTGAATGGGTATGCATGAGCCCTGTGTGTGTGGAATTTGTGATGTCTGTGTGTTTATAATCTTCATTATCCTTGTATTCATCCAGTTCTAGACTTACAACTTGCTCACATTGCATGGTTCTGGCTCCCTCTGCAGCTCCAAATGGAAAAGTGCTTTGATGTGTTTTGTTGCTGAAAAATCCAGCTGTCAGAATTCCTTTCTTCAAGTAGAGCATTCCCAGCTCTATATACAAGTATAGATTTGGATTTTAGGGTCAAATATACTGTTTTTTTTTTTAATGAGGGTGGGTGTGAGGCAAGGCTTATTTAAGACTAAAGTCATATTTCAGGAGGGTTGCAAGACATAAGAAGATAGGAAGATAGGGAGAAAAGGCAGAAAGGGCAAATGCAATTGCAATTACTAATTTCAGTTAATGTACATACACATATTTACTGTAAGCTTTTGTTAAGATATAAAGGAATTTCAGATTAAAAGCCTAGAGCCGTTATAGAATATCAGAGCCACCTTATGGAATTATTTTGGAACCTTAGTGGGCAGACAGGGTAGCTTAATGATTTGTGTAATTTGTCCTGTAATACTGGTGTGGCTTTTGAATAATTAGTTTGGTTAGACTTGATGGTTATAGACTTCACTTTCTACTTCATTAGAATGAATGAATAGACCAAGTAATGTTAAATTGTAATCCAGATTTATGAGTGTATGATAGTAGATTTAAACTAGTAGTTTATAAGGTATGTTTGGAGAATTTGACTTTCCCTCAAAATAATAAGAGCTGCTGGCTGTTATTACAACAGAATGATTGCTCGGTTCTAGAAGAAAAGTTTTTTGTTTAGTTTTTCTGTTTTGTTTTGTTTTTTAAGCTACAGTCAACTATGCTGACCTGGATAAGAGGAGAATTTCTGAACACATTTTGCCCCAGTGTAGTAAAACCATGTATATTCATATGTGGCTTTGAGGATACTAGTATGTTCTATTTTGCCTTACAGGGATAAGTACAGTTACATATTTAGATTCACGGCTTTTATTTCATGGACAATAGGATGTTCACATAAAAACCATACTTTTGGAATTTTATATTTATAAAGTAAATTTGAGACCCTTGTGGCCTTTTATACTTAATAGGTCAACATCATTTGGCTTGTTCAAATTTTTTTTGTATAATCCTTTTAAGGATGGAGAATTCATGTCAATTAAAGAATGGTCATTATACATGACTTT
>RJWT010038811.1:0-12790 GCA_004365215.1 Cuniculus paca | reverse complement strand
CTTTCGACCTGCTAAATGTATTTATAGATTACAATGAGCAGTCAGAAAAAATGTTAGGTAAAAGATATGGTAGGTAAAATAAGTGTTTCTTTTTTCTACATTGTGACTTTTGTTAATGTGTTATAAAAACCTAGGTTCAAATGGATTGAAGTAGGTTCATCGCTTAATGAAAGTCACTAGGAGATTTGAAGTCTAATATTCTTTTCTTTTACCCCATCTCCAGTGTGGAGCTGACCTTATGGTTCCATCCTAGAGGGATCTACCATGATTATTTTGGACACACGCTCAGAAGAATCACATTTAAAAGAGATAATAAGTCAGCATGCTTCTTTCAAAGTTCCATTGTCAGAGTCTGGGCATGTCAGCTTTTCCAGAAAGCAAAGGGCAGCAAAGATCAGGGGCATTGTGTGAGGTAGAAAGTAGTGAGTTCTCAGGACATTGTTAGGAAGCTGGCCCCAAATGCTCAAGAGACCATCTACAGTACTTATGTGGCACTCCAGTGGTTATGTTAACTGAAGGCTGGAGACTGGACCAGTTCATACCACAGACTTCTTAGATATTTCCACTGGCTGGGACCTGTGCAAGGCAATGCCTCCCCAGAGCAGGAATCTTCAGCATATAGTAATAAAATTTCCTTTCTGGTACCATTCCAGCCTAGGGACACCTGAAATGATCTCTCAGAAAACTGTGTAGGATGAGAGTAATTTAACCAAATGCTTCTTGTCTTCTTTCACAAACCAGTGAAGACATTTAAAACAAATAATTAAGTTTCTTCTCACATTAGATAGATGAATAGATAGACAGATAGATAGATTGCAGTCATCACCAATAATTTGTTTCTGTACATGATGTATCTTGATTCTTCAATTTTTTCTTATTCCCCTACTTCCCTTCAACCCCTCTTCCCCTCTTTATTTACAAATAAATCTTTGTTTCCATTTTATTCTTCTCTTCTCATTTTTTTTTTTTCCCTTCCTTTCTTTTTTTTTTTTTTTTTTTTTTTTGCGGCACCGGGGATTGAACTCACGACCTTGCGCTTGCCGGGCAGGCGCTTAGACCGCTGAGCTAGATCCCCAGCTTCCCTTCCTTTCTTTCCCCCTTTTCCCTCCTTAATTTCCCTTCCTATTTGCACATTTTCTTCCTATTTCACTATATCTGTTTACTTTTTGGTCCTTATTACATTTTCAGTTTCTGGCACCAGCGAAACTGGAGAAATAATTGTATGGTTCTCTTTTTCTTTAGTTCCTCCTTGCATGAATTTCAAAGTTTATAGCAGAGAAGTGGGTGGACATTGGTGTTGGAAAGAAGGGAAATAGAGGTGAGAAGTACAACAAGGGAATAATATTTAAGGTTATTGGCAGCATTTCTCAAATATCTAAACTAGTACTACACTGAAGAAATATGAGTGAGAATTTAGTGTTAAAATGACTGTAATTTTTTGCCTAAATCAGCTCAAGTATTATCTTAAGCTTCATTAGAAATAGAAATAGATTAATGTTTTTCCAGAAACTTCATGATACTAATTCCTTTTTCAAGAACAAGTATGTGAACAACAAGTATGTGAAAGAACAAGTATGTGAAAAACATGACTACTCCATCATCTAATGTAGACAACAGAGCTAACATTGCATTAATTTCTTAACACTCTGAATCTGGAGATAAACCACAGTATAACTCCTAGTAAATAAAGTTTCACTTATCAGAATAGAAGCTTTTACATTTTATGTGTACTAGGATAAAATTGCCTTACTATCAATGGATTCTGTGTTCACAGGGAAAAACAAGCCTGAGAAATGGATTTGGGCAGGTAGTTTTTAATTCATACTTTTGAAAGAAATCCTCAATACAGTTGTATGTTGCTTACTTAGCATGTTAGCAATTGTCTTAGTGAACTGAAACACTGATGTCCATACCTCATGCTTGCCTCTTGCGGTTCAGTCCATCCTCTCCCCACTTCCGGCTCTTATCAGTGATTCACAGAACCATCTAAGGCATTGCACTGAGTCTATGTATTCCTTTAGTTAGTATGGATATTTTGACAATAATATTTTTTCTAATTCGTGAGCATGAAACATGTTTCCATTTATTGTGTCCTCTCTCATTTCTTTAATTGCTAATTATTTATAGGTTTCAGTGTATAGATCTTTCTCTTGGGTTGAATGTTTCTCTAAATATTTCTTTTTAAAGCTATCCTAAATGGAATTGTTTTCTTGATCTCATTTTTAGCTAAGTTATTTGTGTATAGATGGGCCATAGAGTTTCATATGTTGATTTTTTTATTTGGTAACTACCGAATTCATTTGTTGGATCTAATAGTTCTTGGTTAGAGACTTAGGGATCTTCTGCATACAGGATCATAGCATAAGAAATAAAAATAATTTTATATTTTAACTTCTGATTTAGAAGTTTTTTATTTCTTTTTCTTGTCTGCTTGCTCTTGATAGTGCTTCTAGTACTATTTTGAATAGGAAGAGTAAGAATGCTGATCCTTGGCCTGTGAGGGATGGAGAAGGGAGTGGAGAGAAAGGAGATGGGAAAAAAAGAGAATTGAAATAAAAAACAAAAATAGAGCTTTTCCAAATGGGAGGGCACTAAGCATTCAAAGAAACAGGTAGGGAAGGGGGAGATAGGGAACAAAAAAAATTAAGTTGTGTATTGTACATGTACCAATTTCCCACAGTAAGTGTAATCATTATTTACTTCAAACACATAGTAATTACAAAGTAAATAAAATGAAGAGCTTTTACTATCTTCCAATTGGCTATGCTATTAGATATGGGGTTTTCATAAAGGATCCTTACAGTGTTAAGAAAAATTTTGTATACATAAATGGTTAGGAGTTCTGGAATTTTGCTACAGTTTGGATATGGTTCAAATGCTAGAAGCTTGGTCTCAAGTGTTGGAAGCTTTAATAACTGGCATTCAATGGAAAATGATTAACACATTGGAGGTGCTGCCCTTGCAAAGGGTTAATTTTGGTCTCATTGAGTAAGATAGGTTTCATGAAAGTGGGTTGATGGAAAGAAGTAGAGTTGTTCTCACATCCTATCTGGCTTCCTGTCTGATAATCTCATCTGTTCTGAGCACACTCTTAACCATTGTGATGCCTCCCACATGAACCATCATCAGAACCAAGTCGAACCTGATGTCTGCCTCTTGCACTTTGGAAACTGTGAGCTATGTAAGACTTTTCTTTCCAGATTCCTCAATTCAAACACCTTACAGCACTAGCAAACAGACTAGCATATATCTTGTTAAATGTCTGTGTGTGTGTGTCTGTGTGCGTAGTGACAGGATCATCTGGTTTGTGTTTTTCAGTCTGTTAATGTTATATATTACACTGATTGATTTGAATATATTAAACTAGCCTGTTGCCCTTTGTGTCTGGATGTTCCCCAAAGCCTCATGTCATCACAAGGGTCGGGTTTTTTGGAGGTGACTGAATCTAGAACTTGTGTTTGATTCACCCACTAATTCTGGAATTAAGGGTGTGAGTACTACACCTGTCCTAGGTTGGGTAGCCTGCAAACAAATTCATGGACAGAAAGAGGCTTGCTTTTCCCTCCTCTGGTTGTTTTTCGTGTTTTCCACTACAACAAAGGGTTACCTCTCTGCCATATGACACCCTGCCTTGGAGCCCTCTGATTATGGACTAAAATCTCTATAAGCTATGAGCTAAATAAACCTTTCCTCCTTTAACCTTGGGTGTTGGGTAGTTTTATCAGCCATGAGAGAAAAATAACTAAGACACAGCTTTGATATACAAAATGTAAATCTCACTTCCTCAAAATAAATCTTTTTTGTTTGATGTTAAATTTGACTTGATAAGATTTTATTGACATTTTTGACTGAATATTTACAAAGATATTGGTCTCCCCCCACACAGTAGTACTATTTCTAGTTTAATATTAAGGTGGTGGTGACCTAATAAAAAATTGTAAAAAGTATGATTTCCAGCTCTGTTTTTTTTTTAATTTGCTTTGTTTTGTTTCTTGTTATTTGAAGAAGTATAAGAAATATTGGTATGAGGTTTTCCTTGAAATTTTATTAAAACTTGGCTATAAAAACATTTGTTACTGGACTTTCCTTTGTCTAAAGATTTTTAAATTACTACTTCAGTCTGTTTAAAAATTGTTTTATTTGCTTCTCGCTGATTCAACATTTGTAAATTGTTTTTATTTCTGAATTTATGTATTTTTCTCTAGGTTAGCAAGTTTGTTGGCATACAATTATTCTTAATAATCCCTGAGGCTCTGTTTCACTTCTGAGTCATCTATTGTAATGTCTCCACTACCATTTATGATTTTATATATTTGCGCTCTTTTTCTTACTCTTTCTTGCCCTCCCTCTCTCTCATTAGTCTAATCAGTTTTATCTTTTTAATTACTTTTCAGATTTCTAGTTGATTTGTTTCTGTTCTGATTGTCATTTCTTCCTTCTTTCTGGGAACGAGTTCATGTTTTTCTTTTTCTGGTTTCTTAAATGTAATGCTATTTATTTGTGACATTGCTTTTTCAAATGCAGGCTTTTATCATTATGAATTTCCACTTTTTGTTGCATCTTGCCAATTTTGTTAAGTTCTGTTTCTACTATTATCTTAAAATATTTTAAATTTTCTTTCTTTTTTTTTTACGTATTTGTTCTTCAAGAATATATTTTTTTTCCACACATTGGTAGTTTTTTAAAGTATTTCTCCCTTTACTTATTTCTAGTTCAATACTCTTGTGAGAAGAAGCAATGTGGGATATGATTTAAATCTTCCTAAATGTGCTCAAATTGTTTTCTGCCTTGCCATATGGTGTATCCCAAAAAATGTGCAGTTCACCCCAGAAAAGCAAATGCGTTTTGTTTCTGCCTGTGTACACTTAATGTGTCCATTTTGTTTAAAGTGGAGCTCAAACCCATTTTCTGCCTGGTTGATGTGTACATTGTTGAAAGTGAGTGAATTTCCCTACTATATTGCATTGTTGTCTGTTTCTCTCTTTATGTTAATTATTATTTGCTTTATGTAACAGGTGCTTTGAGGTTATGCACATGTTATGACCTATTATTTTCTCCTGATGAACTGAACTTTTATCACTAATTATAAGCTTTGCCTTTCGTGATAGATTTTTACCTAAACCCTAATGTTATGCTGTGTAATTGTAGATACATGGTCATCATTTGCATAGAATATTTTTTCTATGCCTTCACTTTCTGCATGTGCTTGTCATTGAGACTAGAAAGAGTCTCTTTTAGGTGGCATTTAATTAGATCCTGATTTTATGTTTGCCCATTCAGTCACTCTATGTCTACTTCCTTCCTTTCTCTCCTTTCTCTCTCTCTTTCACTCCCTCTCTTCCTTCCTTGTTTTTCCTAAAGAGAAAATTGAAAATGAATTTAGATACAAGTGAAAATTTAGATGTAAATACTCTGTGTAAACCCACATTTCAGTGATGCCTGATTGTGTAGCCAAACAAAAATTATTCACTAAAAAGACCCATTTAAGTCACATATTTTAAGAATTTGATATTTGATTTTAAAAAATTGATAAATCATCCTGAAAATTATTTTACTTTCAGTTATCTCATGACATATTAATATTTCTACATTTTGTTTCATATATGGTAGGCACTATAATATATTATGATTGAGGTCTCTGAGAAACTTACTTATTGCCTGGGTAGAACTAACTTGTTTTGTGGTCTCAATCTGTGGATAATCTTGTTGTATTTAGTGACAATGTTTATCAGTAAGGTATTTCAAGCTCTTGTTGATCAGACTTCAAGTTTTAGCAGTTTGTAGTCAAACAAGCCTATACTGTATTATAGAAATAGTCAAACACTAGTCTTAAGAATATAGATGGTATATAAAGGAACTGGTCAACACTAATTGGTGATTAATAACACATTTTTATTATACTTATTGTTAAATTTCAAACATGCACAAGATCTTTCAAACTTCAAGTACTTCCATCGTCAACTACCATTTCTTTATAGAACCAATGCCATCCTTTCTTTCACTTTATATGAAATTAAAATAGAATAAACCTTCAATTAATCACCAATATTAAGCAGCACTTTCACTTTAGAGAAGTCATATTACCAAAATGTGTCATTTGCCGTCAATCGGACATAGCAAGTAAATACTAAGTGTTAGAGGGCTTATTGTGTATATCTGAATATATAGAGGACCTAGGGTGTGCAGCACACTATGACAGGCATACTAGTCATAACAAGTTTAGTTAATAAAACACAATCTGCATCTGTAAGCTATTGACACCCTGTAAGAAGAAAAATAATTAAATATGTGACAATAATAAGTTTTGGACAGAATTGTTATAGGGAGAATATAGAGCAATGTTTGAGTTAGGATCCAAACGGTAAATTGAGGCTAGACAACGTATGGTGGGAAGCGATTGTCAGGAATATTTTAACTGAAAGAAATAAGAGCAGAAACAATAGAAAAAGGTTGGTGTTTTTAAAAGTTTGAACAATGTATTATGGCTAAAACATACAATTTGGTTCTGGCAAAGTTCAGAGGATACTATCTCAACATACAGCATCTTGACATTTGAGAAAACAGTAGAAGCAGAAAGGTCACTTTTACTTTTCTCTAAACCTTCTTCCTTGAAACAGGTTAGGAAACCTGGGGAGATCACTCTGACTTCCCTTCACCTTTCACTGTGGAAGCAAGTCAAAAGCTCTTTATTCAAGAGTTACCTTCCCTATGCTCAGAAGAAAGGAGTATGCTGATTTCTGAAAACACAGTGTCATGGAGAAGAATGTGAATAATTAAGATGTGTTAAGTTTCAATAGTTTATTACACTAAATCATAGCCTCTTCTAATTGTATCATCTCATAATTAACAGCAAATTTGTCATCATAAGCATAAAAATATACAGGTTTTCCTGTTTTTTTGCTACCGTATATTGTAAAAGATAAATAAATTCATGTGATTTTCTCTAGTTAATCTGTTATTATGACTTATATCTAAGATGTCCCTCAAAAGTTTGATGGGTTTGCAAGGTGTTTAGATCATGGGGAATGAGTGGATTCAACAGTGCATTCATTTACTGATGAGTTCAGTGGTTCACATGCTGTTACATGGTAAGACTTCGTTAGAGGCGGGTCATAGGGGAAATGAACTACAAAGTTTGTTTTTCTCCTTAACCCCCCTGGTCAATCCAATTCCTGGTTGTGATGGAGTGAACAGCTCTCCACCATGTCCACATTGTTGTTTCTGCCTTGGAGTCAGTCAACCATGAATGGAATAAGACCTCTGAAACAATAAGCCAAAATCAACTGCATCTCCTATAGGTTGTCAATATTGAATATTTTTTCTCTGTAAGAGCAAAGTGATTTTGAACATGAGAAACTTATACCAGAAAAGTGGGATCATTACTGACTGCACCTGACCATAAGGTTTAGAGGACACTGGAAAAGTTTTGTGGGAGGAATTTGGAAAATTTGGGGGATGGAGCTTACAGAAGTCCTAAATGTTGCAAAAAGAGCTTGATAAACAATTTTTGGCAGAGCTCAAAACATCAGAGCACTGATAGGAATTTGAAAATTAAAGGCCAAGCTCAGGAAGTTTCATTTGGGAATAAGAACCTCATTAGCTGTTGGAGGAAGGGCCATGTTTGTTATGCTCTAATGTAAAATTTGTTTTCATCTTGTCCATGTCTTGAGACTTTGCAGGAAACTGAGATTAAGGGTGGCATACTAATTGATTTGATGGAGGAAATTTCAAGACAGCCCAACATTCAGGCTGTGGCATGAGTATTTATGATTGCTTTTAGACAGATCTACAGTGAAAATCTAGAACAAAAGGCAGACCAAAAGACATAAAATGTTTCTAATTTTTCCAGAAAAGAAACTCTCAAAAGTTGGGACAAAGGGGAACACGGTTGCTGAAAAAGATTAGCATTAAGAAGCGGCTGAATACTTAGCATTAGGATAATAGGAAAGGTGACTTGAAGACATCTCAGGAATTGACCAGAACCAACATTCTTTGGATCGAGAGTTTAAAAGGGTAAACAGCTTTTTGATAAGTTGCTTTAAGAAGAGAGTGTCAGGGAGCTTATTTCATTCAGAGTCATCTGAAAGAATATGCAGAAATTCAGCCATCCAGACTCTCAGACAAGGTTCAGTGGGGTCTGGCTACTGCTTCTACTGGTGGCAGAATCTGGCATTGTCCACCTGGTGCCAGTTTTCCAGCCATACAAGACGCAAGAATTATGGAGGTCATGGAGATTTACACCAGATTTCAGAAGCCCTAGAAGGTCAAGCAGTGTGCTCCTGAGAGGGAAGTACATGAAACTGTGGAAATGAAATCAAAGGTTCAGTGGAGAACTGAGGATATTCAAGATGCCAGGAATGTGGAAGGTCTGCTGAAAAAGATACAGACAGTAATTATAGCCAGTCTAAGACATAGGTCATGTAGGCTGAAACCAGCAAAGCTGTAGGCCTGGTGTTTTGCCCAAATCTGTACTATCCCCTTGTTCCTCTGTTTTGGAATGGAAATTTTACCCTACGTCTTTTGGAACTTAGTTACTTTCTCTTTCTTTCTTTCTTTCTTTCTTTCTTTCTTTCTTTCTTTCTTTCTTTCTCTCTCTCTCTCTCTCTCCCTTCCTTCCTTCCTTCCTTCCTTCCTTCCTTCCTTCCTTCCTCCTTCCTTCCTTCCTTCCTTCCTTCTTTCCTTTTTGCAGGGGCTTTCTTTTTTTGTAATTTGCCTTGACTCTTAGGAGAATTGTAATTGAACATTTCAGGAATGTCAGAACTGCTAAGATGTTGGAAACTCTTAAGAGATGAACTAAATGTATTTTACCTAATGAGATGGACATGAGATTTTGAGGGACAGGGGCAGAATTCCATCCTTTAAATCTAAAGCATCCCTCAGAGTCTCTTAAGTGTGGGAGGTGATTGGATCATGGGGTCACTATACACATCAGTAGATTCACCCACAAATGAGCCCAGTAATTCATGTGCATTTAAGTGATGGGAACTCTCACAGGTGTGTGTCACTGAGGGTATGACCTGGAAGGTTGTATTCTTGTCCCTGGCTCCTCCTCTCTTACTCTGTTTCCTGGTCTCCTTGGAATGAACAACTTTTTTCACCCTACTCATCTACTGGTGCCATTTCTGACTTGGAACCCACCAATTGTGGGTGAACAGAGACCTCTAAAACTGGGAGCTAAAATCGACATCTCCTCCTTTCAGTTGAATATATTGTGGAGTGTCTTAGTTACTTTTCTCTCATTGTTGAGACAAAGTACCTGACTCCTAAAGTTAAAGGAGGAAAGGCTTTTTTTTAGTTCACAATTTGTGGAGCTTTCAATCCATAATTACCTAGCTCCAAGGCAGGGTGGCATGGCTGAGGGGAAACCATTCGTGGCAGTGAAAGACAGCAAAATCAGTAAGAGCAAAAAGAGAGAGAGCAACCCTTTCCTGACTTATATGATGAGCAGGCTACCTCTCATAGGGTAAGTATAGCACTCACACCATCAGCTTGCCCTCCTTTTGCATGAAATGAGGATGTTTATAAAGTGAGGACCCTGGCCCCCTGCTGAGTCACTTAGTTGAACTTTTAAACTTCTCAAGCTGACACAATGTATCAGACATTACAGGTAGTTTGTCCCAGCAATGGGAAACAGACTAATACATCTGCCTTTTGTTGTAAGTGTCTTAGTCATAAACCTAGTGATGAGTACAAAAAAGTAATCTTTTCTCTTGACATCTAATAGAGTTGAAGCACCAAGAAACTCAATGAAAGAGACAAATAGAGAATTTTTGAAGGACTGATGAGCAAAGAGTAACAGAAATCTACATTTAGATCTGTAATAGCTATCATTTAATAGTCAGGGTCCTCATCACCCTGCATGCATTTTCTCCTTGACATATCTGTTTCCTTTGGAGCAAATAGATTTAAATGTTTGTGATGAAGGAAAATGTTTACCTAGAGGACAACCCTGTAATTAACAGAACTTTCTGATTTGAGACATACAGGTGTGCACATGGTGTACATCTTGATACCTGCTGAGAAATTGGCTTTGTGTCTGGAAAGCTGGAAACAGCTTTTCTCTGAGAATTCTTTTATTTGACTGTTTCAGCAGAGTATTTAAGACAAGGTGTTTCTTGTAGTCCAGAATAGACCTAATTTCATGATACTCCTGACTCAGTTTCTTGAGTGCTAGGATTACAGGCCTGCAACACCATACCCAGTTTAAGATTTTAAAATTTATATTCATGCAGAGAATATTAAATAGTAGCAAAAACCATCAAATGGTGCAACATGCAGTACTATCAAAATAGCTCACAAATACGATGCTAACAGAAAAACCAGTGGTAAGATGAACAATGATTCCACTTTTATTGAATTTAAAACCTTGCAACATAAAGCATGTATCAGTTAATAGTTGAAAGTGGTAAAATTATCATGAAAAAATTGAGGCTTCTCCATTTTATTATGAATACATTTTTAGGTTTGTTATTAGTATGTATTTTAATATGTAATGAATACATTCATTGTGGAGAGTTTGCACATATGCATACACATCTTCTCTGTTGCTTTTGTTTTATATGAGTACATGTTTGCAATACTTAATGATCACTTTCCTTGTGATGCGTTGGCATACCTACATGCTGCATTTTAATTCATTTTGTTCCCTTCCCTTCCTTTCCTCCTTCCCTCCTTCTCCTTCTTGATCACCTTTCCATTTGAGAAAGATCTATCTCCCTATTACATATCCTATTATCTACCTTTTATTTGGCTCTTTATTTGTATTTTGGATTTATAATATAGGAAACTCCATGTGATATTTAAGTTTGTGTGAGATTCTTCACATAAAAGATCTCCCCAAAAAATTCCACCAAGAAACTCCTAGAATTAATAACTCAACTCAGCAATGTTGCAGAATGCAAAATCAACAGGCAAAAATCAGAAATTTCTGTACACCAAAAATGAATTCATAGAGAAATATATTAGGAAAAAATAATATTCATGAAAACACCAAGAAAAATTAAATCCTTAGACATTAACCTAACTAAGAAAGTGAAAGATCTGTACCATGAATCTACTGTGTTCTGGAAAAGAGATCAAAGAGGAAATAAGAAAACGAAAGATGTCCCCATTCTTGGATAGGTAGACCAATGTAGTTAAAATGACCATATTTCCCAAGTCGTTATAGAATAGAGGTTTAATGCAATCTCACTCAAAATACTAACAGCATTTTTCACAGAAGTGGGAAAAGCAATCTTGCATATCACATCTTAATCCTTTTTACTTCTGATTCCTTCCACTCCTGACATTCCAGTTACATTTCTACATGCTGTTTTAACACACACCATTTGTTGAATAGGCACTATTTTCATTACATAATCCCATCAACATATCACAAAATTTTTCTCACCGATAAAATTATTTTCTGTTAATTATTGCATCTCTGCATGTCTAAGTGTCAGACTTTACGGAGGCATGAAAATTAGAGTTTTCACAGTAGATGAATGAAGGAACCATAATACCAGGCCTTCTGTTGTGTAAACTGGAGCTCCATTCTCATAGAAATAAGCTGGTTGTGGACAAGGAGTGTACACACACAAGTACACACATACATGGTTTGTCAAAGAAGGAACATTTTGAGCTGGCTGCCCAACTCAGCAGTCACTAGTACTATGTTGCTATCTATCACAGTAAATGTATCTCAAAAAATACATTCAGTTATTTTGAGAGTATTGACCTATGTGTCAGACACTCATGCTTTTCCAAATAAGACCTTGATTTGACAAAACGCATTATTTTGATTGAGAGTTTGAACTTCTTTGGATCTGAGATACTCTGTTATTATGATGATTAAATTTGGGACCTGGTCCTCAGCGTTCTATGCCTTCTCAATGCAGAAGAAGAATATGTAATTTGGACTTGTAGAGAGTCTTTTATCAGTTCTACCATTTTATTATCTGTTAACTGATAGTGTCTTACTATTTTTTGTAGGGCATTGATTATGTTGCTTAACAATACCATTGCCTCCTATGGTATTTATAATTGTTGTTTTCCATATTCTATTATATGGCACCAGTATACCATATGAATTTAGAGGCAAAATTTGCAATAACTAGACACAAATTTATGTCATCAGATATCTATGTTCAACCTACCCAAATTGATAAAATGAATTCATTTCTAATTAGATGGCATTTTATAGCTTGATTTCTCTGCCACTTCCAGCACCATCTTTTCCAGGTTTAGTTCTCTTGAAGCAGATACTGCAATGGAATTTTGTAAATTAGGTATTTGTTATGGTTTGTACATTGTGTCAACTTGAGAAGTCTAGATGCTTAATTAAGAAACTCAACGGCTTTACATCCTGGGGTGTAGAGAACAAGCAGTTACCATTCTAGGATGTTGTTCACTGTGTCAATTTGAGGTCAGAAGTTTAAGTGATTCAGCATGGGGCCAGGGTCCCTAGTTTGTAACATCCTCAGTTTGTAACATCCTCATCTTGTGCAAGAGGAGGGCAGGCAGATGGTGTGAGTGCTATCCCCACCCCAGGGGAGTAGCCTGCATACAATAAAAGACAAAGGAGGAGGGACTGGTGGCTGCTTCTTCCGAGGAGCTCCAGTCTTCGCCTTCAGGTTGGACGTCATCTCCTGGCTTCTGGCACAGACTGTTCAGCTTCTGCCTGGGACTCTTCAGCCTTCATCGTAGACTCTTCAGTGTTCCGTCGTAGACCCATCGGCCTTCTGACACGGACTTGCACAGGACACTGCAGTAAGCTCCAGCCCTTGGGCTGGACCCCCTTTAACCTCCAGCA
>RJWT010038810.1:0-12789 GCA_004365215.1 Cuniculus paca | reverse complement strand
TCCCCCTCTGCTGCTGTTCCTGGAAACATGGTCTTTTTTATCTCTTTCTAAAATGTCCTTCAGTATTTTTTGTAGGGTTGGTTTGGCAGTCATGAATTCCTTCAGTTGTTCTTTGCCATGGAAGTATCTTGTTTCTCCATTAATTTTGAAAGATAGTTTTGCAGGGTACATCAATGTGGGTTGGAAGTTGTTTTCTCTGAGGACTTGAAATATTTCACTTCAAGCTCTTTTTGACTTGATGGTTTGTGTTGAGAAGTCTGCTGTGATTCTGATGAGTTTTCCTTTATAGGTGATCTGTTTCTTTTCTCGAATAGCTTTTAATATTCTGTTCTTGTGTTGAATTTCTGGAATCTTGATTATTATATGTCTGGGTGTAGATTTCCTTTGGTTATGGCTAGCTGGAGTTCTATGTGCCTCACTTATCTGAATAGCATGTCTTTCTCCCATTTTTAGGAAGTTTTCTGCTAGTACTTCTGTAAATGGAATTTTAATGTCTTTTGTGTTGACCCCTGCTTCTTCATTGATACCTATCACTCTTAAATTATTTCGCTTTGCATCATCTTGCAGTTGTTCAATTGTTATTTCCTGGTTCCTCATTATTTTTAAGAAGTCTTTCCTTTCACGATCACAAGCTGCACACCTGTCTTCAAGGTCTGAAAGTCTACCTTCAGTTTCTTTCAAGAGATTCTGCCAGCTTTCAATGGAGTTTTTAATTTCCTGGATATCTCTTTGAATCTGCTTCATGCATTCAAAATCTCTCTTGTATTGTTCATTCATGGTTTCCCTCATTTTTCTTTGCTCCTCTATTTTTTTTATCTATGTCTTCTTTAGAGAATCTTAGCACTTCTTTTATTATGTTTTTCATTTCTTTTTTTCCCTGAGATTTCTGTTCTAATTTCTTTTATAGCCTCATGAAGTTGTTTCTTTACTTCAGTTGCCATCACTGCAGAAACTTCGGGTGTGTGACACCCGATCTCTTCCATGTTTTTGTCTCCTGGACTTGCTCTGCTTGGAGTCCAGGGACTGCCTTTTGCTTCTTCATCTTGACATTTTCCTGGGTTCTTCGAAACAAGTGGGTAGTGGGGTTCTGGGCACTTCCCATGTTGGCTACAATTTCTCTGGAGCATGACTGTTTGGTTTTCCTGGCCAGTGCTCACCACAGGTATCCAATGGTGCCCACTGGGTGCTCTGGTGCAGGGCCTGCTTCTGTTTTTCCCAGCCCTGGTTACCTGGAGTGGAAGCATCCCAAGGGCTGCTGGAGTGTGTGCAGCAGCAGGGCCTGCCTCAGCCTTTCCTCTGAGCTGGCGAGCAGGGTCTCCCTTTGTCTGCTAGAATGCGCGTGGAGCAGGGCCTGCCTCTGCCTTCCTTCTGAGTTGGTTACTGGTGATCTGGGTCTCCCTTTGTCTGCTGGAATGCGTGTGGAGCAGGGCCTGCCCCTGCCTTCCCTCTGAGTTGGTTACCTGTGAGCAGTGTCTCAGGTTCTTACAGTTCTTATTTTTTAAGGGACAAAATTTCTCAATTACATATGTGCTAACTTCAGGGTCAAATCAATTCCACTAAAATTTAAACTCTTCTTGAAAGTTACCTCCTTTGGTTTTGTCCAACAGGAGTGAAAGGTGAAACTATTCATTTTTCATAGACTTTTAAGATGACACTATTTATTCATGGACCCAGAGTTAAGCTTTTGTGATCTCTCCTATCTATTTAACCTGTTGGAATAGACCTTTATAAGTAAGATAAGTATTATTAGTTTTATTACTTTCCATTCTTTGTTGGTTTTATACATCTTAAATGTGTTTAATTTGCTGTATGCTACAGGGACAAATGTTCAAACTCTTTAAAATCAACTAGATTTCAAATTAAAAGATGTTTTTATGAATTAAAAGGTGTTTTTACAGAAGAAGAAAAATTAAAACTCTTTAAAAACATTTACAATAAGAAAATTTTTAAGTATTTAAAAAATCTTGGATACAATCACAAACAATAAAATACCAGGGGTAGCCAAGAAAGACACTGGGCTATAAATAATCTAGAACACTAATTTCAGCCACCTGACAACATCATTCGTAAGAAAAGACACATGTGGACCTGTTAGAATCAGTGGCCTGGACAACAGGAAAAGGTAAACAGCACCAATGGCACCCTTGCTCTCTAAGCAAAGCAGCCAGGAAGCACATCACTGCAATGAGAGAAATGCTTCTTCATATTTATAGGAAAAAAATTACCAAAATTTATAATTTAATATTTGCCATGTGAGTACTTTTAAAAACTAGACCAAATTATTCTGTGCTATTCATTTGATAAAAAGGGAGTCTAAAACAGTTAACAAAATTCTTCTCATCACTATGTGATTTGAAATAATTGGTAGCCTGAATTTCTTTGCCTAATTTCTTTCTGTTTATATGCCATTTGGGTACAAATTAACAGCTAAACTCTATATATTATTATACAGAATCTTCACCTTGAGAAGGAATATGCAACAGCTTAGATAGCAGAACTGTGAAGCATTCTAAATTCACATGAAGGCCGATTCTCAAACTCTTCTCAGTCATGGAGTCATCATTTAAAAACGTGGGCCTCTCACAGGAGTAACATCCTTGATGTTTATATCACAATTTTCTCTCTCCTGAGGGAGACGAGAACCACATTTTCCTCCAAGTTTATGAAAAACACACCTAATATACCTTGCCTGGCTTCTATAATTCTATTGTAGCTGCCAGTTTATGGGCAAGGAATTTTCTGGTAAGTCTCTGAGGATCACTGTACGCACATAGTAATGGCCAAGGCAAATCCTTAAGTCACAGAAGCCTGCACCACCTATGGAAAAAACTTCCACTCCTCTTGCCTTTTCTCTAGAAGGCCTCTGGCCACTTCTCCCTTGACTTCCACACAAGCTACACCTGTTGGTGTACAACCTTCAGTTCCTCTTCTGTGTTGAAAACACCTTGAAAGAACAGACAGTGCTACTCATCTCTCGTATGTCACGTTTACACCCATTACTGCTCCTGGCACCTTTATACCTTCATGCCTTCCATCTACAAATATTTACTGAATGCTACCACATGCCCATTACTGTGCTAGACAATGCAGTAGTGAATAAAAGGCAGCACTGAATAAAACAGAGAAGATCTGTGTTTTTAAGGGAGCTTACATTCTGGAGAGAAAGAGACCAAAAATACCAAAACTAAACAAGCAAATGAATCAAGTATTTTCAGAGTGCCATAAAAGTAATAAAAAGGAGACATGACAGAGAGTACCAGAGGGTACTGTTTGTAGATAAAGGTCAGAAAATTCTCTCCATGATGGTGGCACTTAGGCTGAGCTCTAACTGACCTAAGGAAGTCGTCATGTAAGGCTCTAATGAGAAGAGTGTTCTAGGCAGAGGCTGATTGGTGTTATCCTCTGAGATACTGTGAATGTAAAGGGGCCAGGGAGATGGGGAGGAACAGATCTTCCGGGCAGGCCGTGGGAGCTCAACCATTCTGAGGAGTGCTGGGAAGGGGAGCACCATCCTCTGAAGCACATTTTTACAAGATCATTCTGGTCCCGACACAGAGAATTGACTCTTGTGGGACCAAATAAAGAAGCAGGAAAACCAACAAGGAGACTATGACAATCATCAGTGAAGAGAGAAGGTTGGCCTTGATTACAGTGGCAACAGCAGAGACAGTGAGAAGCGATCAGATCTGGTAATATGTTAGAGTTAAACCAACAAAGTTTCTTGATAAATGAATATTGTACAAAGTTAAAAAAAATCAATAGATGACGTGGAGTGGAATAGAAATGAACAGCATGACAGTCTGATTTTATCTTTCTAGCCACTGGCTTTGAACTCACTAGCATGAGTAATGCAAATGTCTATAGCATTCTCACTGTGCCAGGAGCAGTATAGACCAGACGTAAGTTCATCTGGTACAGATATCCATGACCAGAAGCTGGGAATAATGTAACAAAACGAAATTTTAAAAATGCTACTTCAACAGGGTTTCTCTTTGGAGAACCTCCTGGTAAGAAATTGCAAAGGAAAGCCTCCAGCTACAGCAGGGTGGGGGAGCCTGCAGGACAGAGACGCCCACGCAGAGCTGCCCCATCTATTGCCTGGCAAAAACCTAGGGTGTGTGCAAAAGAGTGTGGCAGGAGTTAGGATCTTCATGCAACGAGTGCAAACATCACCTACTTGCCATTATCATGCTGCCAGGTGTTTCACCATTGCACCCTCACAAGCATATGAAGTACATACTTATTTTTATTTTAAACATGAATGAAGCAAGGCAGAGACATCACACGAGAGGGGAGCAGCCAGGATTAAGGTGATTCATTGCAGGGAGTGGCTTGGGGGATGGGAATGGGTGTTCTCTGTCCCTCCAGGGAGTGGTCAAGAATAGCACCCATCTCACACTCCTTGCAAGACTCTGAGCAAACCATATGGACAGCCCATCAGTGAAACTGCCTTTGGGGCACTTCTGATGAATCATTCTGAGTTCAGCCTTCCCTCCTATCATCAGGGTCTGCCCCCAACACCAGTGAGCCCATATAATCTCCTTTTACTCTTGCTGCTCCATCAAGCTGATTTCTAAAGTGAGTCTGACAGCGGATGGACATGCGGATGGCTGTTGTGCGGACTGGGCTAGCAAGGCCTTGTCTTCTCAGACAACATCGATCGCACTATTGTGTCTAGGCAACAGATCTCTCTAGCAGACCTTGCTAGACAGCATGCCAGTTTTTTGTTCCTTACAATTTCTGGCTTGTAATGCTTTTCAGATGGATCCCTCCACCGAATACCCTGCAGGCAAATTCCTATTACTTACTCCAGTGCCGCACAGCAAGCTTGCTTCATACAAAGGTCACCAGTGCTGTGCTGTACCAGAAAATGTGAGAGATAGTCTTGCATCCTCAGCAAACATTTACTACTTACAAAGATCAGAAATTCTGTCAGTGACTAAATGAAACCCTAGTTTGGATTTTCCAAAATAAAATTAATTTCTAGTTCTGCCTCTATTTGATACTAACGTCAAAAGCAAACAGCTCCGGGGACAAGAGTTTGAAAATGATTTGCTGACTGCAGATTGATTTGGGACTCTCCCTTCTGTGCCCTATAGCCATAGAGGAAATATATTTCTATATAGCCACTTAGAAAATTATAAATAGGCTTACATAGGTTAAGAAAACAAATGTATTATTACTACTCCTACAAATGGTCCAGAGTTCCTAACACAAAGAAAGAATGGTTTCAGGAATTGCATACATATATTCATTAAGGGAAATCACACATTCGCTTGAAATAGATCATAAATATAATCTGGCTCAACATTCTTAATACTACAAATGAGGAAAGTTCACATTGGAGCCATTTTAGATTCATCATCTCTCACATCTCTCAGAGGATTTGTTTTAATACTTGTCTTGTATTGCGCATCCCTGCCTCTCGCTTTTATTTCCCTCATTGTTGCTGAGTTCAGTTATTTTCCCTAGGCCTCCTCTCTGACCCCGCAGGACAGCACCAATAGTGATTCAGGCTACTGGCTCCGAATGAGTCGAGTCTGCTTCCAGCATTTCCAAGATATATAAACCTAGGCAAGTTCATTTTTCTGTACTTCCCTTTCCTCATCTGCAACCTAGGGATTCTAACTATCTCCTAGCATCGCTTTAAATAGTTGTGAGGATTAAATCTCATAGTTGTGAGCATGAAATGAGGTGGATTCTGTATTCTTCCAATGATGCTGGGCAAACATGAAGTGTTCGAGAAAGATAAACTATTACCGTTATTTGCATCAACAATGTGACCTGAGCTCTTCCCACCTTAGCATCAGCAGATTTTCTCTCTCCTGCCAGTTCACCAAGGAGAAAAAGCAGCAACCACAAACTCCCTCAGAAGCTCCTCACCACTGCCCACCAGCACCCTGGACACCGAGATCTGATCTGTATGTGCTCTGGCTACTCCTCCCTCCTTCACTGTCCTTCACCATCAACTCCCTCCTCCCCATCCAGCTGGGGAAGCTTTTGCTAATGCTCCCATCAGCACCTGCGAGCCCATCTCCCAGTTGTCTTCTCAGCAGCAACAAGGCTCCAAGTCCCCTCCTTCAAGCCAGTCTCTCGCTTTGTCCTCTTTTGTTTCATCATCCTCTAAGCCTCTGAGTCATTTTTATCTCACAACATAAACAAAAGCAAACAAACAAAAACTTTTTTTGACCCCACACTTGCTTCTTATATTCACTTTCTTATTTCTTTGCTCACTCTCCTTGGCTTCTCAGAGAAGTTTCTGGAAACCTGGTCTCCAGTTACCTTCTTTTTATTACTTCCCACCCAACAGCCCTCTGCTTTGTCGTCCAGCATTCTATGTAACTGTTTTTTGCCCTCATCTATTCAGAAACCCTCACACTGTCCTACCTGACCCTATTGAGCTTTCCTGGTTCTACCTCTTCTGCCGACACAGTTCTCTCTCACAGCTTCTGTCTGTCTACCTCCCGAGCTGTGAGCTTTGAGATCAGCAATATCACTCATTCGCTCCCCTGTCTCCACATCCTCTCACAGGGTACCACTTCATGAAAGCTCACAAAGTGAACACGTGAATGACCTACTTAGAATGCTACAGTGTCATGTCATTCATTCAATCTAATTAAATGGAGTAAACATTTTCTGTGCTCCCACCCCATCCAGGCACAGTGGAGGTTAAAGAGATCAATAACACATGGCCCCTGCTCTCCAGAAGTTGTTTATAATCCACTGAGGTGGGGGGAGGAATCCAAGAATGGTGCTTAGACAGTGAGACTGATGAGGGGGGAAACAGAGAGACAGGGAAAGAGGAGCGGGAAGAAGGAGACAGATAAAACAGATGAATGTCGTTCACTCCCACAGGCAAAGGTACACATTCGGTTGCCAATAAAAGTAAATAAAATATGTGTGCTTTTCCAAAAAATCATTTTAATCAAATTTAGAAAGAAGCAATATGTTTGAATCTAGTCAAATAAATCATGATTTCATTCCTGGGGAACAAACATTGTACAGTTCTCTGACACACCTGTTTTTCAGTACCAAGAACACACTGAGACCCGGGATGCCAAAGGCACCGTGGCACAGCCAGGGGTCCTTCCACGGCCATGATGAACAGCCACGCCCGCTCTCCAAGGGGGTCCTTCGTAAAACCATGCATTTGACAGTAACTGTCAGTCTTTTAGTCTCCCATATCTTTCAGGAAGAAAAAAGGTAACTGTGTATAATGGTTATTAATTTACTGCCATCTGGCCATTTTAGACTCTTAATGTCTAAAAGGATCGCTCTTTTGGCTGGAGTGAATGATTCTGATTCTCAAGGGGGCAAACAGATTACTTCTACACGTACAGGAAAGGAAAACTATGTTTGGAACCCAGGAACCCTGCAGCGTTTCCCCTACTGTTTCCATGCCCAGCAGCAAAGGTTTATAGAAACCATCAACAACCAAAGAATGCAGGGCAAGTGGGGACTCTAACTTTTTGGGAATAAAGCTTCGAGCCACTCTGTCAGGTAAAGAACCCTAAGTAACTGAGTTTATGACTCAGTACACGGAAATGCAGACTGAGCAGTGAAAAAAGGAAACACAGAAATTCTACTGAAAGCTTTGTGACCAATTGCAGAGAAGTGGTATGCGGTATTTTTTAATATTTTTCTATTTGTTTCTTATACGAATATATTTATTACTGTTTGCTATTGCCTCTTTTCCTATTTCCTTCCATTGTTATTTCATTTTAAATACAAGTTGGAAGTTAACTTTAGTATGTAGGAAATAGAACATTCAGTAGAACTGTGATTAAATTTGAAAAAAAAAAAGGTAATATTAGCAGTGGTTACCATGGTTATATGTTTATTTGGGGATAAGAGTAAAACACTTTCACCTGTAAAATGGACAGCTGTACATATCAGGCAGAAGTACAGAGCTGTTTTGCTGATGTACAGGAACACAGATGTGTGTGGGAGAAAGCATAGGGCACCAGAGTAACCAAAGGGGTGGACTGCAATAGTTATCAGTTTATTGCCTCCTGGTTTTACATTTACCCTTCACTGCCTCTACAAAAATGGATAAGGCCCTTTTAATATTCTTCACCGGCTGGTTGAATGTCAAGCACACTAAGGATAGAGTGCTGTAAAGATGCTGCAGAAGGAAGTATTTTCCATGTTGGTCCCAGTACACCGGCTTAGCCGACCCTGCAATGCACATGACTCGTGCAGTGCAGGTCCAAGATGATGCCTCCTCTAGTACCTGCTCCCATAACACCTGTAGCTTTTCCAGTGCTCTGTTTCTGCAGCCAAAGGGGCTTCTCCAGCACCAAGCTATTGTAGCATGGCCAGCGCAGCTAGCATCCACATCCTGCACTACACCATGGCTAACAATAACCACCAGCCAACAGCTTCCCTCTCTGCGTAGCAGAATACCTTTGGTGAGACATTTTTCCATGAAGAGCTTTCTCATGAGTCCTATAGGACCAAATTCTAGCAATTCTAGATGGCATATTTCCACCAAGTCCTTCTACAGCAGTATTGCAGGAGCCCCTCTGACACGCAGTGAGCTGTTGCTGTGCTCTCTCTAACAAGATCTGGACCATACCCCTCTGGACTTCCTCGTCGTTGGCATTCTGTGTAAGTCCTGGCTAGTGGCTATTCTTTACATCTGCATTCCTATAATCTGTAGGATTCAATCTACCTCTTACTGGTCAGTCCCTCATCACTCCAATCTCTTGTTACACTTAATACTATGACTACTTTTATTAAACTTTCTCTTTTCAACTTACTATGTGTTTCAGTAGCTCCCAGATCTTGATTTCTAACTATCATTCTCCAAAAAAGGACCCAGGGCCATTCAAGGGATAAAGCAAGAAAAATCCAAGATGAGTATCTGATAGTACCAGAAAGTACAGGGAAGTACTCAAAACTGAAAGGATGGAACACCACAAAAGGACAGAATGGCCAAAGCCAGAACAATTTGAGCAACAAAATAAGTAATGTAATACTGTCACACAGTCCAAAAAATCCAAATAAATACATATGAGTTAAACTGATTTAAATTTTTGGGTAAATGGGGAAGAAGAAACAAAGAAATTTTTTATAGAATGATTCCTAATAACACAGGTAGATACTCCTCCCTCAAAGATACAGATCTTACTGGCAGTCCTTCACCCCAAGGGTAGGCTAGACTTAGTGACTTGCTTCTTTGGATAACGTAGGGAAAGGAAAAAATAGTAACTTTACGTGAAGAAACCTGGCAAATGCTACTTTAGGCAACTGATGACACTGTATATGTCATGTGACTATCTTGATATGACGTGACAAGCAGGGCACTTAACTCTGCAGTCATTCAGTTATTACAAACACACCAGACACACACAGCCTGGGGCCCTCGAAAGGATATGGGGCCAGTTCTCTTCTAGAAAAACCAGGAAAGATAGAAATTGCCACAAAGGAGACTGGGGAGACATGACAAGGGAATGTAGTGTGGGGCTCTAGATTAAACTCTGGAACATAAAAAGGGCATTAGTGGAAAAACTGGTGAAATTTAAGTAACATCTAGAACTTTTAATATTAATGTACAAAAATCAGTTTCTTAATTTTGAAAAACTAGCAGCAAATTAACCAAGAGGAAATTCGATGTGGACATGTGGGACTTTGTGTAGATCTCATCTTTGCAACTTGTGTAATTCTCAAATTGTTCTGAAACAAAAACTATGCTAAAAAAGTTCTATAGTTTCTGTCTCCTGGTTGTGCCAGGAGTAATTATCAAAAAGCCAGAGTAATTATACAAAAAGCCAGAGTAATTATCAAAACAATCATTTTATACATCTAACATACGGCACCAAATTTAGGTATAGCAATAACCAGAGAGTGGGGGAAACAGAAATAGAATCTTTAGAAATTACACTTTTAACACTGCTGAATAGTAGGCTATGCATTTTGTTTTCAGAATTAATTGGCTAAGTGTATACAAACTCATGAATTTTCTACAGTTTGGGTAACTGCTACAGACAAAATCCAAGAAGCAAAATTCAGTGTGTGGTTTAGCACTTTCTTTTGTGCTAAAAAAAAAAAGGTGTCAGAAATGGTTTTCTCTGAACATCTTTAAAGAATTAAGACATCTATACATGCTTCTCTATGCTTTGTCCATTATGTAACTGAGTTACAGAGAATATCCTAGCAGTTGCCTAACAGTATTAAAATCCTAGCAGTATTAAAAGAATGCATGTTCTCAGAATTCTAGAATCTATGTTCAAAAGCCTGTAAATTTTAAAATAAAGCAACAGTTTATTTTCGACAAGGGCCAAATTGGTTCTAGAGAGAATGACATCCATATAGGCTTTTGTTTTGCACACTCTTCAGTCTTGACTCTTTGCTTGAGGCAGGCTAGAGTTTTTAGGAAACAATGCATGAATAAAATTGAAATTTTAGTGTTCTGGCCCCCGAATTAGGAACAAACCTCATTTTGCAAATAAAGAATATATCTACTTTTCCTTTTCCCACTACTTTACAACAATGGTGTTTTTCTTCAAAATGTCTCTGCAAAACTGATTTTGAAGCTAGAAAAGTTAACGAAAGCAGTTGGCCAGAAGATGGATCCAAGCCAAATCCCACATCCCAAACATTCTGCCTCAATGGCATGTGAACCAAATGCCCAGCCTCCTCCTGCTCTCCGACAGAAGCAAAACAAAACCCTGCAAGACAGTTACCCACCAGAATTTAGAAGCCTTTCAGGGGCAGAAAAACACATGCACACCCTGGCTAAGGTACCCTAAAGAGGCCCTTTCGGAGGAAGCGTTCTGAGCACAGACAGCACAAGGGCTTCCTCGGGAGATGCTGCTTCAGGGAGAGCCAAGAGACCACCAGTTCAAAACAAGTAGTCCTAACAAGGTCAAGAAGAATCTTCCCAGTTCCAAAGCAGCCAAGTAAAATTCTTAAAACCAGTTTATCTTGACAGCTTAACATACTTTCGGTCTAGTCTCAGAAAATTATTTGGTGGAAATGAAGCCAAATTTGTGCTGTCATGGGAACCTGCTAATTTTTAAAAACTATCATAAAGTGACATTTTGCACATTACATTTTGCTGCACGTCGATTTTCTCTCTCTCTGCACTTCAATTTTTCAAGGCAAAAAAGACGGAAGAAGTGAATAAAATTATGGATGCAGCAATTAGTTAACAAGGGGACTTAAATTTTAACAGTGAAATTTAGGAAAGCAACTGGACTTCATGACATTCCATCATTTAATCTTTCTGATAATGGATACAGGATTATAGGTACTGTCTGGTTATACCAAACCAGAAAGTTTCTGATGATACCAAATTTTCATCATTTTAGAATTTTAATTCTAGAATAATAAAGACAAATTATATGGTACATTATGATTTATTTCATTAACAAGTACCAAAATGTTTGTGAATGTATCTCCCCAATGGCATCTGAGCACCTACACACTCTTTCTTTCTCAGAATAAAGAGACAAATACATATGTTAATATCAAAAATACTTATTTTGCTTCTGAGTTAAAATCAACAAGTGGCAAATTTCATCACCAACAAAATACCTTAGATTAATCAAGTTAAAAACTAAAAGTTAGAAGCCAGACCTGGTGGCGCACACCTGTAATCCCACCACTCGGGAGGCTGAGACAGGAGGATCATTGCGAGTTTCGAGACCAGCCTGGGCTACAAAGTGAGCTCAAGGCCAGCCTGAACAGCATAGTGAGACCCTGTCTCAAAAAGACAAGGGCTGGGGATTTAGCTCAGTGGTGTAAGCGCCTGCCGAGCAAGCACAAGGTTGTGAGTTCAATCTTTGGTGCCAGAAAAACAAAAAAAACTGAAGTTAGAATACAAGCACAACTAAATTCTGGACCCTGCTCTGGCAAATGCATCCATAATTACAGCAATATGAGTGGCAAATTAGTGAAATCTCCTTTTCTTTATTCTCAATTAACGGCAGTTCCATACGTAGTACATGTACAGGTTTAAAAGGAACTGTATGAATGGGTGGGATGTGGAATCCAGACCATGCCTGCTTGGGATGAAGAGGCAAACTGTGGCCCAGGATGGGGGCAGACAAGGAGTCTACGCAGCAGAAACATTCTGAGACAGACAGGAGCAGGTGGACACTTACCACTGGAGCAGTTGGTCCCACCCCAGCCAGGCTCACACTGACAGGTGTTTGGAGCGATGCAGCGACCATGGACACATTTATCAGCACAGTGAGCTGTCAGGGAGAAAATCAATCACATAAAGAAAGTTGGCACGAGGAAAAAAAAGTCAACAACACAGCTGTTGCACATCCTAGGCTCAAGTATCACTTAAAAACAACATGCATGCTTGATAATTTTCTTCAATCCACTTCTTAGCCCTCTGACAGTCTGTTGTATAACCAAACAATTCCCCCTCTTAGTTTGTTATCTCCAAATAAATTCCTCCAGTTCTACTGTTTAATTCTATGTCATGCTAAATTAGGGAAAAAATATTTCAAGCACTGCGTAACTTTTATTTTTAAAAAATTTTTAATGAGCACCAATATCAATACATAAATTCTGTTAATTTTTTTTAATAGAGGAGCCTATACAAAGAAACAAACCACAAAGCAACATATCAGGACTCCAGCGTGATAGAGGGTAATTCTCTTTAGGTAATACTGTCACCAGAAAAGAATAGTCACCTTTCTATGTGAACACACTATTCATAACTCTGACACAGAAGAATTGCATACTCTTTTTTCATTGAAGGGAATATTTGAAAAATGTCAGGCAGGTCTTTGGGAAACATTACATCTCAGTCCTCTTTCACGAGTGACT
>RJWT010038809.1:0-12761 GCA_004365215.1 Cuniculus paca | reverse complement strand
AAAAAAAAAAAAAAAAGAAATGCCCACACTGATTACCACAGTGGTTGTACTAATTTATATTTCCACTAAGCATGTAGAAGTTTCTTTTCCTTAACAGTCTTACCAGTCTTTGTTGTTTTTTGTAAGTTGATATATACAGATAATAATAACATCTGAAAACGTTCACAGTGACATTTCATTCTTTCCAATACTTACAGCTGTTACCTCCTTGTCTTCATGTACAGCAATGAAGCATCTAAAGTCTGTCCATATTATATAGGACTTGTTCTATGTAATGTTAATCATGTTAGGGAACTTCTTTATTGCTAATTTTGTGATGTTAAAAAAACATAAGTAGTATTAAAATGTATCAAATCTTTCCAAGCACCCTAACCCTGACGCTTTCTACTTTATTCAGGATAATAGGGGAGAGCAAGAGAAAGAAGCTTGTGAAGAACCAGAAACCTGAAAGAGAACATATATCTATCTCTTGTATTTTATAATTTTAAACATTTTTCTGTTTAAAAGCATATTAGTGACTTGACGTTACAGTATAATTTAGAGCATTTTAGTAGATGCACCTCAAACTCTTACTTTTGTCATATTGAAAAAGTTCAAATAAAAGGCTATAATTATTATTATTAAAATAGTATTTTCAAGTTAAGAATTTTATGTATTTTAGGACTATACTACTTACCTGGCTTTAAAGAAAAGTCTGCTTAGGTGCAGAAAAAGAACCTGACCTTCATGAGGCTTTAACCTGAAAAGTAATTTTTGTCTAATTTTGACAATTCAATTCAAGAAAAAAAAATATGTCCCTGAAGGTTATTTCTCTACACTAAATTTCCAAATTCAATTAAAATAGCCAAGAGATCTTGGTAGCTAAGTCAGATTCAGGAAGACAGAATTTTTTAAAATAGATGCTGTTATGGTTGAAATGATAAATATTCTAAAATATAACTTTATTTTTGAAAAATTTTTAAGTGGACAGATCTAAAAATTTCCCAGGCCTTCACAAACTTCATGTCTTAACTTGATGTACATAAAAAGAAAACTATAAAATCCGAAGCAAGAAAGGTCACAGGCTCACCCTAAGATTTCAGACACAGGAGAACTGCAGTTTGCCATTTTCGTGCTGCTTTTCCTATGAACCTGTGACAGGAAAATCTTTTGCTTCCACCCAAGCACATGGAGTGTTTACTTGACTGTCCCTTTGTTGTGGAAAACAGGCCAAACACGGAACAAAGAGCACCAAGGAGGAGGTTAAGGAGGCAATTTATTACACCAGGGGCTTCTGGCTAGGATGTCTCCCAGCCGGGCTTCAGGGCTTTTAAAGGGAAAGTCAGTGGGGAGGTACATAGTCAGATTCGGCGCATGTGATTGGAGAGTTGGTGACATCATGGGTTGTTAGGGGAATCTAAACATTTCAGGTTACATCCTAAAACTGTCAGTTACACAAAGCATGGGTTACACAAAGGAAGGACTGTCCTGTTACATTTGAAGTACAAGGGCAGTAAAGATGGGTTTACACAATGGAAGAAGTGTTGTGTTATCTGCCCTGCCAGACATGTCCCTGCTTGGTCTTGGTGGGCATCCTGGGGAGGCTTTTACTTACAATTTTAATTTTCCCCCTTCACCTTCTCCACAAGAGCAATTTCTGTGTATGGATGTAGTGTGCTTCTCTGGAAAATTATCTTCTAAAATACTTCAGGAAATACTTCCCAGTTATGAAAGACAATTTGACAATCATAAGGTCTGCCATATATCTTCTTATAATCAGTGGTCATTACATTTGATAGGGTGATGAGAAACCAAAAAACTGATATACCCACAAAGCTAAGTAAGGATAATTCTAAACTTATAATTATTCTGGCCATTTTCTTTTGCCCTCAAACCTCTGTTTTGGGGTAAGGGCATAGCAATTGGGAGTGGGGAGAGTTTGGAGAGCTTGAAATTAGAAAAGTGTTTTAAAATAAACAGAATGTACAAAACAGAGATGTAAGACCAGTTCCCTTTTAGGGGTAAGATCAGAATTAAGTCACAATTAAAGAATAAAGAGCTTGGATCCCGCTCAAGCGTACATGGCCAGGTGATAGTATTATAGGAAATCCAATCTCAAACCAAATGGAAGACTACTTTGCACTAAGGAGTTAGAAGGCAACAGTTTACTATGCTAGCAGGCTAATGGGACCAAGTCCAAATCACTGCAGTGACAGAAATTTACATACTTTTTGTAAGCAGGAAGTACAAAAGCTGATAGTAGGTCATTACATGATTGGTTACATACATTGTCAGTCAGGTCATTCTAAATAGATTTACTTAAAAGAAATTGCTTGTCATAATATACAAACATTCTGGCAAAGAGGGGAGGAGTTTTCTTGCAGGAAAAGCAGAGTTAAATGTGTCCTTGACTGGGCCATTCTGTTCTGGGGCCTGAAATCCTTGAAGCAAGTAACACAGCCAAGTTGACTCAGTGTGTTATCTGGGCACAGACAATCAAGGCTAACTGAAGTCAGCAGGCTAGCTATGTGACAAACAGCAGGAGCAGGACTGCAGGCCTCTAACTGATCTCCAGCTTTTACTATGAAATACCTATAAATTTGCTATTCTGTAAGTGTGCTCTTATACTATAATTGTGCCCCAGCATTCCCCCCTGTTTTGATTATAGAGGAGAATCCTCTTTCTTGGTTTCCCCAGTTTCCTCAGTACTCAAGAGTTGGTAAAGAGAGGTAACTTGCAAAAAAAGAATTGGTGGTGTGTTGCTCCAAAGCATTCAGACAGGAAGCATGTCAGAATGCAGATCATGCAGGCTTAGCAGATGAACTGCCAGGAGGCACATGTATAGGGCCTCACTGTCCTGGATAAACACAGGTCAGGTATCAGAAAAGTACAGAGACTCACTTTGGTGCTATCAAACACCTGATATATGCCATCAAAACAAACAAAGAAAGTCCCAAAGGAGGCTGTTAGAGAAACCAAGGAGACAGTCAACACGTCTATCTATGCAGCCAACAGAAGCATTCTGGCCTTTGCTGAAAGCAGGAAGTGTTTCCCCTTTCCACTGTAGGATAGGGCTGAAGTAAACAATCAGAATCAGCAGTTGAGTTGAGTTTTGAGTTACTTTGAGTGAGACCTGGAGCTCAATAGGAAAGGACAGAAGGAGGAACACAGAGCCAACAGTTGTTGCCTATGTCTGGGTTTACAGCTTGGAGAACCCAATGGGTGTTATTAACCAGATGTAGATCAGGTGTTGGAGTCTCTGTGTGATTTTCAACAGGTGCAGGAGCCAATGGAAATGTGGGTGATTTTGGGGAAGGAATCTTAATATGAGAAGGAGGTGCTGGGGGTATCCAGATCTTTATAAATCTTAAAACAAGCCATGAATCCAGTCCTCATCTTTTTACCTGGACTCTAACCCAGCATCCTGATGTCCAATCTCGATGAGAGGGGTTTGGAATAGTATACTGTAAGGAGTTAAAAGTTCCCTGCCAGCAGGTTGGGCTAGAGGGAAGCTGAGCTAACAGACCATCTTTGGATCCACCCCAGTGTATAACGTAATCCCATTTGACACAGAATGTAGATAAAAATAAGGAGGCAGGAAGTGTTTTTTAACCTGTCACCATTCTGGGCAGACATACTTATTATTGGAATGGTGTTCTCATTCCCAATCTAATCCTCCACAGCCTGAGGAACAGTGGTGGTTTCTCAAGTCTGGAAAGTTAACTTGTACTGGGTATGCATCAAAATATCTACTTTAGGCTGTGAGGAGTCTCATCTGGCCTGATTAATAATAATCTTGGGGTTTTTCCTTTCAGTTTGAACCTGGAATTTTCAATGTCCTAAATTTCCATACACTCCTAAGATGTTGATACATATAATCCACAGGACAGTCATTTTTACTTTAGGTGTAAACAGTTAAAGTAAGCAACTCGAGAATGATGTTTCTATAAAACAGAGGACAAAGGCAGCCCTTCTATGGGGCTCCCACTCTGCTGGAGTTTCAGACCAGAGAATGCTAACAAACAGAGATTAACAGGAGATTTGGAACCAGAAACTAAGCAGAATAACAATACATTGGATGTATAACTTGACAAAACAGATTAAGGTACCTGGTACGATAGTTTCACCAGTGTAGAAGGGAGTGAAGGTGGTTTTGTGGGGAACCTTCCAGTTCTATGGGGATACAGCCCAGAGTCCTTTAGCAAGCACCAAAATTAGTGAGAAAGGGGAATCAAAACCCAACCAGGGTAACAGCACATCAGTCAATCAGGACAGATACTCCAGTGTATGATACCTGTTCCATCTTCAGCTGTGTATTGACCCGCCAGCCTCCAGGGTGGCAGGGCAAGGCTTTGAGTGTGTTGTCTCTTCAGGGTGACCTTTAAGGGATTCGTCCTACCCGGACAGGCCTTCAGGATGAGCCTGCTTGATCCTGGAGCAGTGAATCCAGGGATGGATCTTTGTCGTTCCTGAGCTGCCCAAGCCAGCACCCAGAGTGGCAGTTCCCCAGCTGCCTGTGTATGCATGTAGGGGGTATTTTTTATGTATCACAACAATCACATTGTCTGTGACTGTGCCCATTGGCTTAGCCTGTCTGTTTTGGTTCCAAACCAGGATATTTCCACACTGGGCTGGACGGAAACGGCTGTCCCTTGCAGGGTTGGGTCATGGCCAGATCCATCAGTAAATCCAGCATTAGCTGGAGCGCCCTCTTTTCCTTTTGATAGGGAGACTAGGAATCAAGTCCTGCAGTTTATCCTTCTGGATGAGTTCCTGGGCCATGTACATCATTGGTCCCCAAATCATCGCCAGTTTGGCTTCCAACAGGCTAGCCAAGAAAGAGGCCCACTGTTGGAGGTACGTCCCCCAGCATGTGAGAGTGGAGACCTGTGTCATTTCATTCCTGCGAAAGGCTGTCTACATATCTGTCCGTGATTTCTCACAGGCATGCAGAGCAGCATATACCACTGCTATTTTTTACTTAGGGAAAATCAGTTCTTAGCTCCCTTTCATAACTGTGACTGAAATCCGAGAGGGTGGTTTTTTTTTTCTCTGTGTTTGTCATAAGCCTCAGCCAGATCTATCATCATCCACATGGATGGTCAGGATAAATGGCAGGTTAGGGTCAATGACTCATGGGGTTTGCACCTGTGCAACAGCCCTCTTTGAGTCCAGCAAGCAGCTTCCACTGCATCTGTCCAGCCCTGTGTTGGTCATCTGGTTGAAAGGGCACAGCAGGATAGCTGGGTATGGTACATCTGCCAAAAACCCAACAAGCCCATATGTGCCTGTAACTGTCATAGGTCTGATCTTACCCAACCAAATAGCACCCAAGAATTTGACACACAAGCCAGTTCCCTGGACCTTGTCTTTGTCTATGGCTCACCCCAATGTCACCAAAGCTTTCTTTGGACTGTGCACAGTAGTTTTCAAATCTGCAAGACAATTGGGTTAACATAATATCATCAGAAGAAAACAGTGACACAGTGTGTGGCTTGGCCCAGGTGGCCAGGTCCTGGGCCACCAGACCATGATACAAAGTTGGGATATGAAAATAGCCTTGTGGCAACATCTGGAAGGTCCATTGCCTGCCCTCCTGGGTGAAGGCAAATTGGTCCTGACTGCCAGCATCAGGGTGAGACTTTATAGTCATTCACCATGACTCATCTGGTTTCTGCATGAGTCATACTGAAAGGCTCTGTGTAGGGAGTATCACCCCTGCTTTTCGTTAAATTTCAAGACAGTTTGTCCCATCTCATGGTCTCCAGGCAGTTGGTACTGCTTCATGTACACAACCCATGTGGCTTGCAGGAGAGTCAGCAGTGTGTGGTGTGAATGGCCTAGGACTACAATTTTTATCACGTGAATTCATTATTGAAATTCTCCCCGCATGGTATTGAGCTGAGCAACAGTCGGTATGTCCATCTCCCAGGATGTTTTCAGCAACTGGGGGAATACAGGCATCATACAGGCATGGGGGCAAACACCCAATGCCCAAAGTCACCTAGGCCTCCCAAACCACGATGCAGTGACCTCCATATCTTTCTGTGCATGCAGTAGGTCCTGTAAAATAGTCTGGATTGCTGTGTATTAGCAATGACTCAGCTCCAGTATCCATCAGTGTTAGTACAGGCTGCACATTCTTCGAAGAGCAGTAAATTCCACATGTGACCTCCGGTCTCCCAGGACCCTCAGGACCTGGGTACCTTGGTTTGCCTCCTAATTGAGGTAAAAGGAGGCCAGTGTCCCTTCTTCCATCTTTACCAGGGCTGCTTTGGCCTTTTGGCCCTCCCATCGGCCAGGACTGCTGTTCAGGGCGTAATTGCCTCCACAGTCAGCGACACATCCAAAGGCTGCCCATCTAACTTATCTGTGGCTAGGTCAGCAGCAGCAGGTCTGTTTGGATCAGGCATTAACCAACCTTTAGTGACTCCACAACCTGTCCTTGGGGGGTGGGATGGCTCCGTTCACCAGAGGCCTCCTTTCTTTTTTTTCTTTGCCAGTACAGTTTTTACAGATCTTACCTTACTGTGGTGCTTCACTGTCATAACTTCTGCCTGGCTAAGGCATCAACAGCATCGTGAATTCAGTGATCTGCAAAGGGGGCTGGAAGGGCTGCCGTTGACCTGCACATGCCAGCTGGCCCATGTGCCAGCATCATGCCCTTTATGTGTGTCGTCAGCAGTTCCTCGTCTGGGCTACGGGACTGCAGGGCAAGCATCATCTGCTGAATGCCCATTTCATGTAACACAGTTATCAAATCTAGATAGTGACTTGCTTCAGCAGGTCACCTGGCTTTTCTCAAACCAGGTGAGTCATTGCCATCAACCAATTTATCACAGTCTGATTATCTATCTGCTTCCGGGGCTGTCCTCTGCACATCCTGCAGAACCCGTCTCGTAGAGGAGGTGTTGGCTATGTTGGCTATTTGGGACATCTCCTGTGGGCTTAATGGCATATCATCAGCACTATTGTCCCATAGCTGGTAGTCACACAGGCACTGTTTCATCCACTTTTCATTTTAATTGTTTTTAAAGTTTATAAGCTTGTAAGGCTCTGAACAAACTATTTCCCAGTCCTTCAGGGCCTGTCAACTTGCCAAGAAGGTGGCTACAGGTGGCCATGAAGAGGCTCAGGACTTTGTCTTGCCTTTGGGTGCTGTTTTCATAGCTATCACAGAGCCATTTACCTTAACGTCCCAAAGTCAATTTATTTGCCTCCTTGAGAGGGTGGTTGTAACAAGTACCACAAACAGGCAAGTCATTTTCTTGACAATGATCCCAATGTTTTAAACAGGTAAGCGACTGGTCTCTCCCAGGGACTAACGGTCAGAGGAAGCATACGGAAGTCAGAATGATCCAAAAAGGTGAGTGCAGTCACAGTGGCACTGACAGCTCAAAGATCATGAACTGGCTTTACACGCAGGAGAGGTATATTTTAGCAGTTTAACAGTCTATCATCATGGTCTATGTATTGCAGTGACCAGTCGTTTTTAAGACAGATGAGATCCAGTGCATTCAGGGTGGTATGGCCACAGACTCAGCCATTTTTAAGAGACAAGAGCAATTGGATCTGGGAACTTTTACGTAGGCAACTAACAAACTGAGGTATACTGACTAGTGGCATTTTTGCTTGTTCATTGTTTCTCTTATCTTAGTCACCTTCTGGGTTAGACCAAATTAAACTGAAGTTTAGAGGCCCTCCAGAATAAAAGTCAGTGGCATTAGCATTGTAGTGAGAGACACCGGAGAACACATTACATGTAGTTACAGAGCACTTGTATGAAAAACACACTAAGCACAACAATATTTTTACCTGAAGACAGAGAAAGACAAGTGTGGGGGAAAATAAAAAATGAATCAGGAAGGAGAAATAAACAGACAAGTGTAAAAGAATGGAGTAAGAAAAAATAGATTAGGATATTGTAAAATAACTAAAGGGACAAATTCAGAATTCAGCAAGAATTCAGAACAGCTGTAATATCTATTATTAAAAAACAATACAAACTGACATTAGCTAGATTAGTTTGTAGCATGTGAGGTAGGCAGAATTCGAAGACGGCCCCATGATACCTGCTCTCTGGTGTTATTCTCGTGATTATGTCATTTCACGTGCCAAGGGGATTTTGGAAATGTATTTACGGTTGCTGATCAGTGGATGTTAAAATAGGAGATTATTTGGGTAACTAACCTAATTATATGAGTTCTTTAAAAGCAATGTGTTTCCTTGACTGGTAATAAAAGAAGAAGCCATGAAGGCCTGGAAGATGCAAATACCAGACTGTGAACTGCTTACAGGGACCTTGTGGACAGAGCCTGAGAATAACCTCTAGGAGTTCAAAGTAGCCAACAAGGAAAGACAGACCTCAGTCCTACAAGTGCAGGGAATTGAATTCTGCTAACAGCAAATATCGACTTCGTCCTAGCACTGCCAGGCTCAGCCGGCAAAGAAGTCGACTTCAAACTTATGATGTCCTGAGCAAGGAAACTTGTCTTACTATGTGGGACGATGACTTATAGAACTGTGGGTCAATACGTGGGCTTTAAACCGCTGACTTGTAATTTGTTACTTAGCAATGGAAAACCAACGTAGCGTAGGTGCCAATATGCAAAAAATAACTACAAAGTCAAAATAATGATACTATAACATTGCTCAATCAGCTAAAACTCTTTCATTGATTGACTTCTGGGCCACAAGTTGGCTTATATTTAAGTCACATTATAAAACATTGATCATAATAGCTAAGGAAAACAAAAAAAATAACAGAAACTGTGATTTCATTTAATGCAGATGTAGCATGTAAGAGAATACCATTGCTATACAATATTCAGGTAAATTTTTGGGGGGATGCATTTATAATTAAGCCATTTAAAAAACTTTCTTCATTTATATCTTTTTTTCTTTTTTTTTTTTTTCATTTTTATCTTTTTGAGGCAGGGTTTCACTATGCAACTCAGGCTGCCCTTGAACTCACTTTGTAGCCCAGGCTGGCCTGGAACTCACAGTGATCCTCCTGCTTCAAGTCTTCTGAGTGCTGGGATTACATGTATGCGTCACTGCACTCAGCCTTTAAGTCATGTATTGAGGGGATTATTAAGAAGAATTTTGGGGCCATTTGTTTTTAAAGGCAGGAGATGATTTTGCATTATCTTTAGCAGTTCATGTTTGTGAATTTCAGTCTTCTTTACTCAGGTTTTCTGATGGCAAACTTTTCCTGTAATCAAAATTTTATTGACAAGTAGCAAAATAGGCACTTTGCAATTCTATTTTTTAATTGATAAGCTGCTGTACAATATAGAGATCCAGGAAAGGGAATTGACAATAGATTTGAAAAAGTGGGAAAACATAACTAATTAGTGTGTTTCTTCTTTTGCACTTTGTGGCACAGCTTTTTCTTGCTTTGCTATCTTACCTTGTTCTAAATATCAAGGTTCTGGGCAAGGACAGTTTTAAGAAATTAGCAGCAGAGTCCCACTTTTCTTCCCACCAGTTAATGAGCAACTCTCCTTGCTGTCCTTTCTAATGTGGATAATGCCACCATTCCCTCAGTTTCCAAGACTTCAAAGATTCGAGTCGTCTTCCACCCTTCCTTCCTCTAATCCCTCATATCCTACATTCAGTTGCCAAATTCTTATTAAATTCATCTTTTATTTCCCCATGGCCCCACTGCCATTAATTTAAGACAAGTCCTTGTTATGCTATGCCACGTTGTTGCCAGAATTTCTTGGGTCATTCAGTTGTCTGATTTCCTATCATAAGCCATTCTACAAATCACTTACAGAACATTCTAAAATACTATACAGTTCTAATCTTGGCTTTTTTTCACTCAGGGATTTTCTCCTTTGGCCCACAGAATAAAGACCAGACTCCTTAGTTTTGTATTAAATTCTTCCACAATGCTTGTCCAATTATTTTTTTATTTTTTGGTACTTTTTCCACATGCACTCTGTTTTGTAGCTGAGTTAGATTCCTGGGTCCCTTGAAATATGAATTTTGAAATGAAAATGAGTTGCAGTTGAATTCTGATTCCACAAGTTACTGGCTTTGTGAACTTGGATAATCTCCTGAGTCTCTCTCAGTTTCAATTTCGCCATCTGGTAAAACTGAGGTAATACTGTCTCTCACAAAAAGTCATTGTGGGATTAAATATGAGGATATATGTGAATTTCTGGGCATAAGACTTGGCATACAAATGGTGAATAAATAATGCACTTTACTCTTATTTTTCCTTCTCTCCCCTCCCCATGTCCTCTTTCTATTCTTTTTTTTTTTTCTTTTGCGGCACCGGGGATTGAACTCATGACATTGCGCTTACCGGGCAGGCACTTAGACTGCTGAGCTAGACCCCCAGCCCCCTCTTTCTATTCTTTTGTGCATTGTATGTTCACATTTCTATTCTCACACCTGGTATTTTGTCTCCTTGCTTTTGTGTGCAATGCTTTCTCCACAGAGAGTTCTATACCCTCTATTTTTGTCTATTTATTTCCAAACTGGCCTTCACTGTGGTGACTCCCCTGCAAGGTTTCAGCTGTCTAATCCAGGCAGGTAACTTCCCCTCCTTTGTAGAGATTGGTTTAGGAAACTTGAAATGGCCCAGTCCTGGATAGTAGGAGGCAAAGTCAGTCTGCTGCTAACAGCTTTATCTTTTCAATAAAAGAAGCCATCCCTCTTCATCATTTGTACTTGTCTGGGTGTGATGTGTGAACTACCAGTACCCCACAGAGAAAAAGTGCCTCCAAGAATGCAGGAGAAAATGAAGAGAACATGACTGGGATCATGAAGCTAACCATGCTGTGCCCAGAACCTTCTTTATCTATGGGCTTCTTGTCATAGGAAATAAAAATGTGTCCTTGCTGAAGCCCACCCAAATTGTGGCTTGCTTTCTTCTTGTAATCAATCAAAAATATCTTAAACTATTTAGTGTCTTTGACGGTTAAGATGCCATTTTCTTGGTGAAATTGTCCATAGTTTATAGGACAGATGTGAGGGTATTCTCTCCCCTCTTTCTCCCACGGAATTGCTAGGCCTCTCCCCTGCACCTGTCACAGGTTAATGTGTAGGGAGCCCTGTGTACAGTGTCCTTGTGTCACTGGTGAGGTTTCATGGAAGGCAGTGACTGCATCTTAATCCCCTTAGAATCTTTTGCGGAGCATTCCATGATATCTTCTTCAATGACACTTTTACAACAGGCCAGTCATTACTTGTTGAGCTTTTTAAAGTTGCATTTTATAAAGTAGGTGTAATTTAATTATTTTTTAAAAGGACAATTATCCTAATATATAGATGTATAGGTCCCTTTCTAAATTTTCTTGTATAAGAATTTTTTTTTTGTCTTTTTGAGGTAAGGTCTTAATATGCAGTTCAGGCTGACTTTGAGCTCACTTTGTAACCTAGGTTGGTCTCAAACTTGCAATAATCCTTCTTCCTTGGCCTCCTGAGTGCTGGGATTACAGGCCTGCACCACCATGCCCAGTTTATATAAGAATATCTTAAGAATAAACTCTTTAGAGGAGGATACCTAATGTTCTTTAACAGGTGGCTCCCTGATAGGAGAGAACATAAGAAGTTAAGGACATAGGAGGGCTACAGAGATGGCATCCGGGTACTTTGCTTAGTAGAAACTGTCAGCAACACTAGTGAATATCCTGACACAGACCCAGGGAAGTGGGCTCTGGTGCTTTCCAGATGTACTGATGACCTAATTTGTGACATAGGTGAATGATTGTTCTTTTACTAATCTACTAGCAGAGCAGGAGCATAGAAATTGCATGGAAGTATTTTTTGAAAATGAGAATCAATAAACTATATTCTTTTTCTAATTTAAGTCCTTCCTTATTTTGTTTTCAGACTCCCAAACAACTGATATTCACATTCGGGAACATGAAACATTGAAATGCTCTGACTTTATTGCCATGTAGCCCTAATTCTTTAATCTAAGGCCCTGATAAGTTGTTAAACTTTTAATGTTGTTGTTTTTAATCCAAAAATGCATCATGGTCTTCACTGGCGTGAGAAGTAAATCCCTTGACCTGTCAAGAACTTGAGTTATTACGAAATGTCATGGAATTTCTGTCCCCAGGGCAGAATTCTATAGATGGTAGATTCTCACGTAAGTTACTTAAATGCTTTGGGATCTGTCATGGGGAAGTTTTGACCTCTCAGGGTCTCTTTCAGCCCTCTGATGTAATGACATACTCGTCTGTCACATCCCAGGCTCTGAGCAGGCACTTGAAGGAATCAGAGCATCAGGGAGGCTGAAAAGACAGTGTGGAGGAGGCAGTGGTGAGAAGCTCGGGGTGGTTCTAAGGAGCTAGGCTCACTTATTTTCACTGCTTCTCTGATGTCAGGCTTGGCACATAGACTTACACTTTGAAGGACTGAGGCCATGACTTCCCACTGCTGGGCGGGTAGGGTGGTTTACAGCATCTTGGCCCGAAGGAGGCCCTGGAGGCAGGGAGACAGAGAAGGGTATGGACCCGTGTGTGGGGGAGCGGGTGCATTTATAACTGGGCATGACTGTTAGTTATGACCACATCTCAGCAGCTGCTTGGCTCTTTTGCTAACACTCCTTACTGCCCCACTGGCAAAGATCCCAGAGCAAGGCCTCTGCTCCTCTCCGTGTCTGCTGGAGATCCTTGCTAAGCAACTAAGGGCTCCCAAATTGGGTGCATAAATGAAGCAGTGAAGTCGGACACCTCTGGGAGTCAATGTTACTAACCCCGTCTCTGGTTTTAGGAAGACCTTGGTCTTCTCATGTGGTAGACAAGTTTTCCCTGAGTCAA
>RJWT010038808.1:0-12776 GCA_004365215.1 Cuniculus paca | reverse complement strand
GGAGATACATTCAAGTAAAAAAAGGCAAGAGCAAAGTAGAATATATTACTTAATAGGATCAGATAAAACCATGAGAAAATACTATTCATAAAAAAAAAACCTGCTCAAAGAAACACAGTTCTTTTCTATGTACAGAGTTTGCAATGAAGACAATATTATACCTCATTCTGTTCAATGGCCCCAAGAAAGTCTGTTCAGACTTTGAGACTGTGACCAAGTCCTTCAAGTCCCAGAATAGGACTATATTGTTTTATCTACTGGCTGAATTAGAATTGCTAAGTGGGCATTAAGGAATTTCAGAAGTCTTAGAGCCTATATATCAACAGCTCTGTCATGGTAACTACAATGATCTCAAAATGCCACACACACATTAGTATTTCATTAAACAAGCAAGAATATTTCATGACAACATAAACACTCTTGTGTTTTCTCACCAATGTGGAGGGCTGATGAAACTTCATCTTCTCTGTAACTCAGCATTAGATCTTCCTTTCCAGGCACAGACCAGTTAGACCCACATTGTGTTTTTTTGTTTGTTTGTTTGTTTTTTGTTTTTGAGACAGGGTCTCTATGCAGTTCAGGCTGGTCTTGAACTTGCAACAATCCTTCTGCCTCAACATCCCTAGTGCTGGGGTTACAGGCATGTGCCACCATGCCCGGCTTCACGTTGTGCTTTTAAACCCCGTATTCTTTCTTGGCATAAAGACCCAAATGTTTATCTACTTCAATTCTCATTCAATACCCTCTAGTCACCTTGGTTTTGTTGCCCAGCATTCCATTAGCACCAATGTTAGTCTTAATACTAGTGATACTGGTTTTACTTTGCGTGGATAGTTCCTTAGCTATCTATGAAAACAACCTCCTTGACACAAAATAGCAGCATAAATAAACTATTGTTTAAGAGAAAAAAAAAAGAGCACATTGCTGACATCATGTGCCATGGTTTGATTTGCTTTAAAGCTATCGTGCTGACTTTGACTGAATTTACTCTCCATAATGATGCACTTTCCAGGCAGCAATAAAGGTCCCCGTTCATAGCTGCCCTGCCTTGAGCAATCAAAGCGCTGCCCAGTGCATTTCTGCTCCTGACTACTGTGCATGCCAGTAGGCGATGTTCCCCTTTGGCACTGAATTTGGAACAGATTGCTTCTAGAGGAGTTTTAATACTTTAACTAGAGGAAAAACTTAAAAATCCTTCAACCACATGAAGTCATCTTGGCTGTTTGCTGCATTAGTAAGGACTGGTTTTTATTTTCAGGAATGAAATTCTACATTTTTTCACCAAACATAGCTGATCTATTTACTTTTTTCTTTATCTTTATTTCCAGTTTGATAGTTTTGGTCTCAAGTGTACTTTCTACAGTAAGAGAATTGCTGTCCTCAAGGTAAGTGGGTTGGTGGGCAAAAGGAGCAAAGTCAACAGACTAACTTGTATGATGCTCAGGGAAGTTCTAAGGACCTAACCTAGTAAAGCTATCCTGAGTCACAGACATCCAAAGCAGGCTAAGTAAGGAAAAGACTTAGGGGCTCAGTACTTGAAGATCTCAAGAAAACAGAGTCAAAACATTTATCTCTCACTGTCTGATTTCCATATGTATACAAGTCCCACATAGGTCTACTTTAATATACAAAGACCCTAGCAAAAAAGCCACTGCTAGAACTACTCCAGACTTTTGTGAGAACATTTTTTAAAAATTCCTCTATATCCTACCTCAGAATTTGCCTTGTGAGAAAATAAGGGGTTGGATTTCAGCCTCCCTTCACCCCCTTGTTCTGATCTCTCATTGTCATTGAATAGCACTTGAATTTTTTTTGTAATATAACAGAAACGTTTATTTTTCATTCATTCATCATGTGTCTCAGACTTGACTATGAGTGACACACTTGGGCAACATGGCAATTTAAAGGCAAATTAATGGTCACATTTCTCCAGAAAAGGGCTTTCATTCTCAGGGAACTAACTAGCATAAGTATAGAAGGTGCAAGATAAAATGTGCCCAGTGCTGGTGACTATGCCAGCACATAGAAAAGGGATGGCAGTTGAATTGAAAGGTGGGGTTTACACGACTAATCAACAGAAGACCACAGGAAAGCAGCTTTAGAGAAGAGACCTGGAGACCATAGGAAAAATTTTAGGGTCAGGAAATGGTTTGCCATCAATGAGCTTTGTGAATATGGGCTTGGTGGTGGTGAACAGATGAACATGTGTCCAGAGAGAAGCTGGAGACAGGTCATTTAGGAGATTGGTAGGTTATATGATTGTTCAAACATCCATCACCACCAGGCTAAGGGAATATTACACGTCCCTAATATGTTAACTCAGGCCTGACTCTGTGCCTTACTTTAGAGAATAAAATGGGAATAGGCAGAATATGTGTCACTTTCAAACTTTTACAAGTCATTATTTATGACTCCATCATGTGTTCCTTCTTCTTTGCTGTAATAGACTAGATTGGGGTTATTCCTTGAGGTTAGTTCCTCAGAATGATAACACTATGAAACAGAGTTACTGCCAACTCCTAACAGACAAGCAGTAAGACCGAGAAAAACTCCCTTGGTTTTGCAAATTACTCTGATACAAAGTTTGTTATTGCAGCATCATATCCAGGTTCACCAACATGGAAGTTAATTGACAATGAAGGCAGAAATAATAAACCCTTGAGCCAAATGGGTGAAGTGGGCATGTGTGTGTGTTTGTGTGTATGCACGCATGTGCCCACTAGGGTTAACTCAGCAAGCTTGCATTGCTCAAGTCTTGTGCATTCTCAAGACAGATCTCTCTTCAGGACTAAACTTTGGCCAGTTTCTGGACATAAACTCTAAGTCCTGGAAAGATTTTGCCTTATAGGAATGTTGTACACCTGAGGCCTTGGGCCATGTGGTACCCGTTTGATCAAATAGTTTATGCTAACATCATGATTCACGGTAGAAACTTGTTTGTCCTCTGGGAGCTTGAGTCTGACTAGCTGGGGTAAGTCATGGGCATACTACATGTCTACGTCACTACCCCTATTAAAAACCATGTCCACCCAGGTGAAGGTGAGCAGCCACGATTGACAACATGTTGTTATATTGTCATACATTGTGACTTGCAGAATTAAATGCATCTATGCAACTCCTATTGGAAAGAACTTTTGGAAATTTGATCCTAAGCTCAAGTCTTCTAGAATCTGTCCTAAGTGTCTTGCCATTTTCTGATTTTAATCTGGATTTTTTCATTATAATAAACCACAACTATAAATACAAATGTTCTTCTGATTCCTTGGGAGTCTTTGTAGGGAGGTACCAAGCCCAAAAGTGGTCTTGGGGACCCCTAATACACAAAAGGACATGAGACAGATGAGGATTAAGAATGGCTCCAAATGTTCAAGCCTATGTACAGGTTCAAAAAAGGTTGGTTCAGTGAACAGAAATGAAAGTCCAGAGGAACCTGAGAACTGAAAGTGGTGGTAAATAAGAAGGATGAGGAGGCAAGTGCAGAACCAAAAGTAAGAGTGATAGTTTACTGATGAAATTTGGCTTTCCTATCCAGGTAGGAATATTCAGTGGGCAACAGGAAATATACAGCGTGATTCTATCATAGAAGCCAAGTACTACACTATAGTTAATGGCTGAAAAGTAAAGTGGCAATAATAATCGTTATAACAAGGAATCACAGGAGAATGAGTACTGAGGAAACATTAGAGAAAGAAAGAGCAAGGAGTTAAAGTTGCAGAATGAAACATGGATGCCCAGGGAGGAAAAAACAGTGAGAAGGAAGGAAACTGTTGCTATTTACAATTCATCATGAAGGATGATCTGTTGACTTTTATATAAATTTATGTGAAGCCATTACCGTAGACTTTACAGAGAAAACATGTGCTGAAGTTTTTAGTCAATGTATAGATAGCACTAAAAGTCAGCGACATTGATATCCTCATAAAACCCTTATTTTCCAGAACATTTAAAATCTGGTCTTATGAGCAACCTGTTCAGAAGTGACTGTGATAACAACTGATAATTCCAAATAAATTGAGACAGAGAGCTCCAGTCATTCATGATACCATTGTGCGACTGCCACCAGAGCTACTTTCATGTATGTTTACTTATGGTTTTAAACACCAAAAGAATTGAGGTCAAAAGAAGGAACATGATAAAGTCAGTCAAGGTCCTGTGATATTTCGTTTCTCTTGACACAATAGTTCTATCTTTCCACATTACTTCAAATGGCAAACAGAGGGAGATAACAAGAATATCGGGCCTGGTCCCCAGACATTCACTGTTGCTTCTGCTTCCTCCTGGTGTGATTTATTTTATATCTCACTATGTTTTTAGATTTTTCTTTTTCTATGGAAGAATAATTTGGGATGATTTCAGAGGTTTCTTTAATGATTGATGTTATAAAAGTGAGGCTGACACCTCCTCAATTCACCTGAAAAAGCTGGCCTGTCCTCAAGTTAATGACCACTTATATTTCTTATGTGGGCATCAGAAAACACTGAATCTGCCTTAAAAATCTCCTTTTCATTTTCTTAGCCTTATCCTTTTAAACAAAAATTACCCATACACAGCTATTTATAGAAGAGAATTGTGAACTGGCTCCAGTGTCCCATGTAGTACTAGAGAAATCTAAGTCAGTTCTATTCCACCCCTGCCCCTGTTATACTCCCAACAATAGAGAATTCCAGTTCCTCGTTTAGGATCAAGTTTTGGAGAAAGTCAAAACACTCAAACCAGTGTCTCAAAAGCTCCCCCATGTGAGCATGAAAAATAACTCATCAGAGCAAAAGGCACTGGAAAGATACAGAATAAGAGTGAGGACCAATTTCCAGCACTCACAAAATGTGCTAATATACAAGAAAACACCATAATCATTATTTTATTTAGGTGTCATGTTTAAAATATAAAAGAATAATTAATATAAGTGGGATAGTTTTGTATAGAATATGGCAGCAAATGAAATGGATTTATGAAAAATATGTTTTCTGTAATAGGTGTGAAAAATCAGGGCAAAAAAGAAGTAACAGAAAAAGAACTGGATTTGTTCTGACTATAAGTGTGCTCAAAAAAGAAAAGCCATATGAACATAACATAAGCAATTGATTTATATGACAGAACCCAAGAAAGGAAGTATATGAAAATAAATCAACACATTTTTTGTAATCTCTAGAAAATATTTGCCTAATGGAAATGTTTTCCAATTTCCCTTTTTTGTCCATTTATCTTTCTTTATGGAAAAATACACTACATCTAACACTCCTGTGTAAACAAAAAGCTACCGCCAAACAAAAAAACCAGTTTCTAGAGTACTAAAACCATATCTAGTCTCAAAGATTTTCTATTCCAACCTCCATGTTTTACAGATGAAGGAAATGAACTTAACTGTCTTAGTTTACTTTTCTCTCATTTCTGAGACAAAATACTTGATGCCCAAAATTAAGGAAGGAAAGACTTATTTAGTTCACTTTGTGGAGGTTTCAGTCTATAATCAGCTGGCTCCAAGGCAGGGTGGCATGACAACAGGGCATCTGTTCATGGCAGGAGAATACAGCAAAAGCAACAAGACCAAAAAGGGAGGAGTGAGAGAGCAAGCCTCTTTCCCTCCCTTATATTGTATACAGGCTACCCACTCCAAGGCAGGTGTAGCAGTCACACCCATAATCCAAGCATTGGACCATGAATCAATCACAAACTCTAGAAGCCCACCTCCAAGACTGCATGAGGCTTTGAGAGGACATACAGACATAAACCATACCATCAACATAAATGGATTGGGCCAAGTCGACAAATTAGACAGACAGCTGTGAACAGATCTGTCCTCTCTTACTTTATAATTCTATCATCATTCCTTTATACTGAGTGATCCTCAAATTCAAAAATAGTAGCAAATAATAAAAAAAAACTAATACTAAATACACAGAGGGCTTGCTAAAGTATGTTTTTAAGTACATTATTTAAATTCATTCATTTGGTACTAGACTAGCCCTCTACAGTTATATTATGCCCAGAGGCATAGAGAAAACCTACCCTGAGGATCTTAAAGAATAAGCTAGTCACTGCACTAGCCAAGCAATCTAACTCTGGAGACCAAATTCCTAACCACAAATAACTAAGTAGGATATAGGAAGTAGAATTGTTATTCAAATTCAAAGGAGCATCAGTGAACGGATTAAACCTTATTCTTTAGGCAATGTAAAATTGAAATCTGTGATAATTAAAATAGAAATTGGGACCAATTTAGAAAAAAAAAAATAACAATTGGCTTAGAAGGGAAATTCATACCCAAATAGAGCAAGCTTGAAGCATTGTAAGTATTCAATTTCATGCAAATGATCCAAAGAGAGTAGCACTCTTCAGTGCATGTACTAAATCATGCTTCTCTACAAGTAGAAATTATCCTTATCTTCCCATTACAACCAAACTTTTGCTAGGCAACTCTTAATTAATCTATTTCCAAGTAACAAATCCAAGGTTCTTAAGAGAGGGAGAACACCTGTTTCTCTAACCAAATGGAATTAAAATAAAGTTCCTAAAGACACCAGTGACCACACCCCAGCTTCCAAATCCAACAATAACACTAAGTCTTACCTTGCCAAACATCTCCAAAGTCTCTGATCTATTGCTCCCCTCCTCCTCCTGGCACCTTACATCTTGAGGCTTTTGTGGTATCAATTCTTTGTCCCTTATTTGGTCTTTCAGATCATTCATCCCTTTAGCATCTTCCTACTCACAAACTTGATTGTTAAAGGTTGTACTTCCAAAGTTCTGTGCTTCCTGGGTTCTTCTACTTCCGGTTCCCACCTCTACTTGTGAGAACATATCCATACCCGCAGCCTCTATGACTACTTAGGGACAGATCCCTGACTTCCCAAGGGGGTCTCCAAACTAGTCCTGAAAGTCTCCAAATTAGTTCCCTCTTCTAAGCGCCACACTGCCCAATGTACTGCCTCACATGCAGGAAAACTAAATTCCTTGTGTTTCACCAAAAACCCATCCCCCTTCCTGTATTTTTCATTCTGCTTAATAGATTCACCCAACCAACAAACTCAAATCTTTGATCATCCAAGCCTTCTTCTGTCCCTCTCATTATACTTCCAGTAAGGTCACAATCTCTACGAATTGTACTTTCTAAATTACCCTTGAGTCTTCCCCTGTCACTTCCAATTTCTTGAAAACCATCTAAAGTCTACCATCATAGGTGTATTTCTGCTCATGTCAAAAACTGTTTTAGGTTGGTTTCACCAGAAGAGTTCTTGAGCAAAGAATTTAAGTGCAAATAGTTTTTCTGAGAATCAATCCAGGAAGTAAATGTCGGGAACTATGGAATAATGGCAGCCAGGGGAAAGGAATTGATAGTAGGTGTTAATGACCTAACAACTCTTGTAAGCAGTGGAACTCAATCATACTGGAAAGACTCTACAGAACATGTGGCAGGTATATCCATCCCAAGAGAAAAGAATCTGAGATTTTTTTTCCTAGCACCATTTTTTTTATTTTAAAGAGAATAAAACAGAATAAAACAAAACAGAGTAGAGCAAAACAAAGCAGATCAGAACAGAACAATGCAAGCAATATAGGACTTCAAAACAAGACAACAGAAAATTAACAATGGCTACCCTAGTGTCTCTCGTTTTCTTTGAAATACTTGGTCATATCTTCACATACAATAAATTCAAACAAAACCAAATAGCATAACACCAATCAAAACAAAAGAATGAAAGCATTACAAGGTTTCAAACCAGACAGTAAGGAATCACCAATTGCTACTGTAATGTCTCTTGTTTTCAAGATAGCTGTCCATACCTTCTCATATACTGCAATCAAACAATAGAGAACCAACTAAAACCAATCAAATCAAAGAATAAAAGTATTACTGTATTTCAAAACATGATGATAATAAATCAGCAATGGCTACCATAATGTCTCATTTTCTTTACAGTAGCTGTTCATACCATCACCTTTAATAAAATCAGTTCTTGTAAACTCTTTAGGAGTAGTTCTAGGCATATATCAGCTTATTCATGTACATCTGTCCTTTCTGTGTTAGGCAGAATAACAAAACAAAACACAAGAAATACAAGGGAAAAAAAGACAAATAAATAATAATAACAGAGTCCAAAACAATAACAATATAGGCTTTCAGAGCAAGGTGGTAGGAACATACCAAAGGTTGTTATTTTGTATAGTTTTCTTTAAAAGAGTTACTCAGATTACCAGGTACAGGCAAAATTCATCTAATCCTATGAATGTTAACTGTTTTATTCCAAGAACTAATACAATTAGTAGTACAATTATCTTAAGTGTATACCTATACACATTTATATCTTTTTTCTTTTCCCTTCCTTCTTTCCTCCTTTTCCCTGAGTTGTTTTTTCCTTTTGAGCAGTTTCTTACCCTTTTACAATATTTATTGAAGATTTTGTAGCTTATTTACCCTTTCAGTTTCTCACACTAGGGAGACAATACAGTGTTTACACATGTGGGTTTGATTTATTTCACTTATGAGTATGGCCTCAAGTTGCATCCATTTACCTATAAAAACCTCTATGTGATCATTCTTTAGAGCTGAGTGGTACTCCATTGTTTAGAAATACCACATCTTTTTTATCCAAGAATCTGAGATATTTATCCATCATTGTTGGAGGACTGCTCCTTGGGGGATTAATCCTTACATATGAAGCCTGCCTCACTGTAGTCTTGCAAATGTGTGCTGATTGAGACTTGTAATTTGTGCCTTGCTGAGGAACAGGGACTGTGAGGGAATATGAGTAGGACACTGGCAGAAACTGCCTCGAAGTCATTCTGGGGCTTTCCCAGGCAATGCCACTCATATCCCACAGGATATTCCGTAAACTCACCCCAGCTGTCTCCTCCAGCATCATTCCCCTGGCTTAATGGTCTAGCTTGACTCCTCTACCAATAGTTTCCAAGATGTAATGATATTGCTACCTCTGTGCTTTGTACTCACTATTTCCTCTTCTCAGAATATCCACCCACTTCCCAATCCAACATCCCATCTCCCTGGAATGCTGACTGACATGCCTGTTGGACCTCTTCCTTTCTCAGGCCATCCCTCAATTCCTGGCACCCAAGCAGGGCAGCAGTCACAGCTCTGCCTTTCTCCTCTTCTGTATGTCTCCCATATGGAACTATGCAGTGGTTGTCTACCCACATGAGTGGACCAGAATTTGAATCCTGACAAGTAGGCACTGTGCTTGACTTTATCACTCTGATTCCCCAATTCCTGGGAGTTATAAATGTCATGTGAAATAAGTAAAATAAGTTTGCAATTAATATGGTTGTCTTAGTCACTTTCCTAGTCACTGGTACAAAACACCTGACACAGCTTCAGGAAGGAGAGATTTATTTTAGCTCACAGTTTGTAGAAGTTTCAGTCCAAAGCAGGAGGGCATGGCAAAGGCGCCTGGCAGAGGAGAGCTCCTTGTAGCTGGCAGCTGGGAAGCAAAGTTTCAATAGAGGAGCTCTGGAGGGAGGCAAACCCTTCCAGGCCACACCTCGCAGCAGCCCAGTGACCTGCTCTTCCCACCAGCCTCCACCTCCCGAGAGCAAGTCAGCTGAAAGCCACCATGATCCAATCACCTTCCAAAAACCTCACCTGTGAGGGCACAAGGCTCTTGGGGGACATCTAGAAACAAACAATATCAAAGGTAAACAAAGTCTAGATCAAAAGGAAGCGTTTGAATAACACAGTAATTCTCTTTTTGATGCATCCTTTTCCCCAAAAATGCCGATTAGAATGCCTTCCCCCTATATATGAGCTATAAATCAATTTAGTTCACTTTTTTTCAGCTTCTTCAGCTACATGCTTTGTTATTGACAATGATTTCCTTAAAGGGAATCTGATGCTTAAGAAAGCCAGTCAGCGAGCCCATAAGAATAAATTCCGGACATGTACACTCATGGATACTTTGTGACCATATTTTAACTTCTCCAACTCAAGGTCTCTTTCATATGCCTGACAACGAGTGTCCTCCACACTGATCCCAAATAGATACCCTACAAAGAAGCAAGTGTGACTCCTCTGGAGAACAGCAGCAGGCTGCTCAAAGCACCTACTTCTATCCTGAAGGCTACTCTTGCCAGCTCTAGTGCTGATACGCAGAAAGTCAATGTAGCTTGGGTGATAGGCGATCTTGTTCATCAATTTTGACTGGAATTATCACAGTAATATATTTATATGCAAATGTACCCAAACTTGACTGATGATTAAATTCAGACCCTAAAGATCTTTTTGGAGATGAGAAGATGAAAGAGAGAAAAAGGTAATGAACTGTATCTCCAAAGGCCATTTAGTTTAGTCCAAATTGACTACTCACTTACGAATGTGAAACCTAAACATATCACAGATATCTTTCATCTGAGATTTGATGACGTAGTTTATGTTGGGCAAATGTTTGAGATTTTACAATTCACTGATCACTGCCACAATGTCTGCTGGAAGCTAAATTATCTTTGGTTTATGTGGATTGCCTTCTGTTTTTACTTTCCTGCCCCTCCCTATCCTTATAGTTTCATGATGAGAAGGAAAAACAATTGCTGTGGGCCTTCCTTGTTGAAGGTTTTAACACTGGATATTGCCTCCCATCACCTGTGTTTTGAGTTCTGCCCTAACCAACACTGAGATTCTTTAATCTGAGATGATAGAAATCTACAAATACAGTAACAAGGTATCCATTAGAGCTGAAAGCCAAGAAGGAAACTTGGAACACCTTACTCATAAGTCAGGTCTGCAGTTTATGGTTATGTTTTATTTCATATTTTCAGACACACGGCAGGCAGCCAAGTCCTTGCTATTCAAAATGTTTTGTTGACCTCATAAGAAATAATGTAAATAGACTTTCTAGTCTAGTGACGCCAATGCTGAATCTGTGTCTATGTTCTTTTATATTTTGTGAGATGTTTGTGTACACTGCTTCCAATTCCTTGTGCTCACTGGCAGTTCTGCTTTGTACAAACTGATACCCATCTTTGCAGGCTACTGTTCCTCCTAGCTCCTTCATACTGGCTATAAAACTAAAGGTAATATGGGAGCATCTATACTGAGCTGTCTTCCCTTGCTACATTCCTTGATATGCTTTCCCTGACATCCAACTTCTAGGACAGTTTGAAGGACAAAATCTTGCCCTTAAAAGATTGATCTACCTTCCCAATCATCAATGGACAACAACAGGTAACAACAGATCTTCATCCAAAAATAGCTCTTGGGGACAAGTTATGATTTTCTAAGCTGGTTCACCTCCATTTACTTGTTTTATAAAGGTTAACATTCCTTTGAAGAAATTTTAATCCACATTTTACTCTCCAAGAAATTGCAATATAGAGAAGCTTTATACATTTTTCACAGTCCAAGAACAGTCTATGAAAGTCCTGGAATAAACTACAAGTCTAAAAAACAGAAAGTTCGTTGTCCTTTCTCTCATCCATCCCTAATCTTATTCCAAATTCCACCTTATAACAAATAATGGGAAGAGATTCTAATCACAGAGCTAAGTTCTATGCCCATAATTGAAATTTGGTGGTCCTGTAACTCCTGAAACTGTATGCAAAATATTGGTATATAGGTGTTTTCCTGGGGAAAGAGTAACTCCAAAATATCTGAGAATAACTTCAATCATATGATTTTACACTGTGTATATTTGCAATAAGAAAGCACTCTCAGTTATGCATAAGATGTGACATTTTGCTTACCTATTACCTAAAATAGACCTTGTTGCAATTGTCCATCTATACCAAGCTACCTCAAAATTTATTAAAATAACAATAATCATTTTCTCACAAATCTGCCCTGTAGGTGGGGCTCAACAGACACAGCTTATCACCACTTGCTGTAATGTCAGCTGAGGTCACCTGACCAGAGCTGGCGGATGTCCTTCTAGGAAGGCTCTTGCACAAAGCTGGCTGCTGGTTCCTCTCCGCATGGGTCTGTAGGTAAAAGTGGCTCCATCACAAGAGTGAGCCTCGCAAGAAACAGAGTGGAAACCTTGCAATTTCTTAGGGCCTGAACCCAGAAACTGAGTGTCATTCTATTAGTAAAGCAATCACAAAGGGATTCAAGGGGGCCGGTGGTGTATCTCAGTGTGTGAGCATTTGCCCAGCATGCACAAGGCCCTGGGTTCAATCTCCAGAACCACAAAAAACTAAAAGCAGACAAGAGGATTCAAAGGGAGTGAGCACAGACTCAATTTTTGATGGGAAAAGTGTCAGAGAATTTTGAGGCCCTGTCTTAAACTGCCACACATCCCTGGAAGCATTGTTTTCTTCTTGTGGTTTGCTCTCTTACTAGTCTCTCTGTCTTCCCCTGCCCTCCCCACCATTACTCTGAGAAAACCAAGCTCTGACATTTCTCACGTTTCCAGCTTCCTAGGGCAAGTGTGCAGGTGATCCAACCTCCTCTTGCTGGTCCCTCTGGTTATACCTGTCTCCCTCTGGTTATGGTTGGCTTTTTCTTAGCACTAGGAGTCCAACCCTCACCAAGTTTCTTTCTCCCACTTCTGCCCATATGAAGCACTTTTGAAGACTGCTTGTTTAGAGAAATGCTAGCCACAGCTTTAGGGGGATGGTGGCTGTGAGTTGTGTCTAAGGACAGAGGTAAAAGTTACTAGGGATTTGTATTAGTCATGAGCAACAGGAAGTGAGAAGGAACTGACCTTTTCCTATATAACTTCGTGAAGTGTGGGTTGAGTTTAAAAGCATCCCCTAGTCTGTTTCCAAACCAGCCTCTCTATTCTTTGAAAACTTAAGTTATTTGAATTTTCAAGGAAGTGCCAATCTATTTA